>VWZZ01005207.1:28349-82589 GCA_013399095.1 Psophia crepitans | reverse complement strand
CCTCTGCCCAGCGATCCAACCTGTCCAGGTCCCTCTGCAGAGCCATCCTACCCTCCGGCAGATCGACACTTCCCCCCAGCTTGGTGTTGTCTGCAAACTTACTGAGGGTGCACTCAATTCCCAGCTGCTGTAGGGTTACTTGACGCCTGTTAACTATCTGTCTGTGCAGCAGGTTATCAGAGAAAAACAGCATCAAGGCAGATGTGGTCAGATGTGCTTGCACAACACCATTTAGATTGTATGTTTTCATCCCTCATGAAGTATTTCTTAGGCTCCTCAGCAAAGGAATGGAAGAAAGTTAAGCAAAAGTGAGTGCTAAGTCAATTTTAGACATCTGAACTTTGTGCATCTTACCAACTAAAAAAAAAAAAAAAAGAAAAAAGAACTGTGCCTCAGGCCAAAAATCCCCATTTAAACACCAAAAGTCTCTTCACCCAAAACCACCATGTGCAACTGACTAAGTGGAACAGACCCTGACCCACGCTCTTTCCAAAGCCATGTCCAAACACTATCTGGAAAAGAGCTTGTTGGCATTGGGTATGGCTGCTCAGAGATGACTGCTAGCAGTTATACGCTCTGGACAGTCCTTGACCATTAGCTGAGTTTTCTTATATTTGCTAGTATTTATTTATCTGTAGAGTTTTTCTTTGCACGATTCAGCCTTATGCTACAACCCAAAGATTTCATTGCATTTCATTAATTTAGGTTACAGGATGATGAAAATCAACACTGAAATGTCTGTGCAGAGTAGTGAAAGTGGAACCGAGCTACATACAAATTTGAAAAAGAAAAGTAAGGCCAAACGGATTTCTGCGACAAACAGTTATACCAGCACTGATATCAGTTAAATTGAACTATTTTACATAGGCACTATCCAATATTTAGCAACCTGATACAAGCCATAATAGATAATCTTCACAGTATCTTTCCATAATATACAGTATCTTGCATTTATGTGGGGGTTTTTGCACACACTGTGATGCTAATTAGTGAGGTGCCATACCTAGCTATATTTTCTCTTAATTTTCAGTAAAGAATTTGAAGCCATTATATTAAATATATTGTTATGGATAAAGTATTTGCTATGTATCAGGAGACTTGCTCACCAAGAATATCATCTATGGACTACAGAATTATTCAGCAAAGCAACCTGTAAAAAACAGAGGATATAAATTAACAGTCTGCACTGTTGTCTACATTAGAAAAACATGTTATCTCAGTGATACAAGGAACATCTCTGGTGTATGATCATGGAACTAAACATATATTAATTAGCAATTATTACTTTAAACCAACACAGAAATTGTTTTTTTATTGATAGATTTGTTTATTGGGCTGTGATCTGAGGCTGCTGAGGTGCCAGCTACTTATTTTCTTCACTGTTTCAGGGGGTAATAACCTCTTCCAGAGGTGCACAGAGAGCAAGAGAGAGTTTAAGCTTTAGACCTTCTGTCTCACTTCAACAAGATCTACCAGGGGATGTCTGTCCTTGTTACATTTGCATGTCCCTTGAATTCTGCTCCTGTTGGTGACCCATTGAAGTATGCTGGTGTCTGCCCTACAAATATACTAGAAAGAAGCGATAAATTGCTTTGGCTTCCAGAGGGATGGGAAGTTTCAATTTCCCCCCTGGAATCATAGCACTGGTGGATAAATTATAGGTTTTCAGGATGAATATGGAAGAAACCTTTCAGGTTCCTCTCACATGAACAGATACTTAGGGTCCAGTGGCCATAAATATTGTATTCTTTTCAGTTGCTGCTGGGACTTTCAAAGCACCGAAGTATGTTACATTTTGCCGGGGAAGTGGACGCAGTATACTATTATTTTCTAAACAGAGTAACTGATACCTAATGCAGATAAACTAAGGAAATGTACACATTATTAACATAACCCCAAAAGTGTTACATTACTGAATTACAAGAAAGGTTTTCATATGTGTTTATGAATTTACTTCATAACCTGTAGCACTAATGACACTGGAATACAATTATTTGGTTTTGTTCTAGACTTACAGCCGGCTCTGTGCAGATTGCAATGATGGTGGGAAATTAACTGTACATTAAAAATACCATTACTGAATAGTTCTTATATAATAGACTGCTTCAGAATGTATTATTACCCTCATGATGATTTAACAACGTGTATCACAGATGCATTAGATGAAATAGCAACAGCAGCAGAGATAGCAGCATAAACATCATGCTCCACTGCCTGCCCTGTCCTAAAGAAATTAGTGTGGGAGGAGGAAACATAACATTGCAAGTGCTGAGACTGACAGCCATGGAAGTGAAGTCGTCTCATGAAATCAACAGTGTGTAGGATACATACTCACCAATTATGATGACAGGGTTTCACTAAAAGGTGGACCTGCTACCATTACACCCAAACAGGGCTGGTAAGACAGTTTCCAAAAAGATCAAGGCAGCATACAGAGTTTTAAACAGATAATAACAGTGCTTGAATCCAGCAGCTCTTCTAACAGAGTCTCATCCTGACTCCTATCAGTATGAAGTTTGAACTGTGAATTATTTTTTTTTTCATTCTGAGTTTGGATTATTATTGTCATCTGGCTTCAAAATAATTTGTAGCCTCTTCTTGTCAGGGGTGGCACAGTGTCATGGTCCCACATGCTACGCCAAGAGCTTGACTGATATCACCATGTTCGTAGCACCACACATGTAGTACGTATGCAACTGCCAACTGCAAAGCAAATTCTCCGGAAGACCTGTTGGGTAGGGGGCTTTGTTTGTTTGTTCTTTTTTTGTAGAATCATAGAATCTTTAAGGTTGGAAAAGACCTCTAAGATCCTCAAGTCCAACCACCCAACTGTTTTCTGAGCAGAATGCAGGACTTATAAAAATTATTTTGTGTATAACTGACCAGCTTCTTTGTGAGGCATGACAGAATGCATCCTGCATTTATTCGTCCTTAAGCTGGTACGCTGCGCTCTTTTACCTAGGCTGGGAGAAGGGAGGAAAGGTTGCTTCTGCCTCGTGCCCTCACTGGATGTACTGAGGGTGGAAAAGTTCTGCAAAGCTGCTAGGTGTGCAATTCCCAGAAAAAAATTTGGTAGCCCATGGCACAAGCAATTAAAGGAAAACCTGGTTTTGTTTCTTTTTTCTTTTTTTTCCCCCTCTCATTTATCAAAAGCCTTTGAGAAATACCTATGAGGAAATTATCTAGGCAGATCCACCCCAAAGCTGTAGCTGATTTGGGGATCTCATCATCAATGTGGCTGGAAGACAATTCCCAGTTTACTGAATTTGTATTACCACAAGCAACCACACATAATCCTGTTTATATACTTATCAAACTGCAAAACCTTGTTGTTTTGCATGTTAAGAAGCTTCTGAATTCGTAATTGGTTAAAATCAACTTATTTTTGTACCAACACTGTCATTTCTGTTTGCATTGCTTTTTCTTCTTTTGGGCTAGAAAAAAAGCTAGAAACACTTTCTGTAGTTGGAAATTGTCTTTTGTTAAGCATGAGAAGCCATAATTAAACACAGTATTCTGGGTCAGGTCTTACCTTTACCTTGTAGAGCAGTACCGTATTTCCTTCTGGGTATGCCTCACTCGTCATGTTCTGGAATCACATACAACTTTTCCTTTAATGACTGTATTGCTTTCTTCACAGGAACTGTTCATTTATCACAAGCAATTCTTTCCTCTCCTTTATTTTCACTCAGATGCTTAAAGAAGAAATTCTTGTTAATAATGTCAAAGATGCATTTTGTACCATCCTGTTTCTCTCATTTAGGTCTTCAACATCACTTGATTTGTCTGGTATGCTATCCTGATCTTCCCTCTTAACAGTAATATCTTACAGCTTTGTGTCAACACCACTTTTTAGCAGCATGCCTCTGTGCAGAGGTTGTTACTACAAATACTAAAGGGGACCTACAGGAAAGCTGGCGAGGGGCTGTTCATTAGGGAGTGCAGTGACAGGACAAGGCGGAATGGGTTTAAACTAAAAGAGGGGAGATTTAGATTGGACATTAGGAAGAAATTCTTTACTGTGAGGATGGTGAGGCAGTGGCACAGGTTGCCCAGAGAAGCTGTGGAGGCCCCATCCCTGGCAGTGTTCAAGGCCAGGCTGGATGGGGCTTTGGGCAACCTGGTCTAGTGGAGGGTGTCCCTGCCCATGGCAGGGGGGTTGGAACTAGATGATCTTTGAGGTTCTTTCCAACCCAAACCATTCTATGATTCTATGATTCTGTGATTCTATGACTCATCTCAAGAATGATACCTAACAAAAAACAATTGTCACTTTCCTCTAGCTTAACAATTCAATTTTTAGTGCATCTTCACCTCCCATTTACTCCAGCCGGTAGCCACCTTTGTATTCCTGTATTAGTCCTCCTCTTGTTTGGCTTTTTGCAGGTTATTGCTGCATAAGTTTCACAATAGTCCTCAAATGAGTGAGAAGTTGTACTGATGTCTTAGCAAAATATTTATTGCTCAGAATTCATCTTTTCCTGCAGCTGCAGATTCTATTCCTACCAAAGTATTTATAGCACACCCATCACCAAAGTCCAAGAAACCCATGGCAAGCAGAAAAAACACATATATTTACACAAAGTCCACTTGGGACTGCTGCATTTAAACACTGATTTTTTTTTTTTCCTTCATGAATATAATTTTGTAAAGCACTTAAGGATTTATCATACTTAAATACCTAAGGAAAGTAAGGCTTTATTCATATTAATTCTTGTGTAAAACAGTAAGAAAAATTGATGAAATCCTGGAATATCTAGAGTAGCTTCGTTTAGTGCTTGTTTATACCAAGCCACACATGTGAGGTCATATTCATTTTATGATCACAGTAAAAATAACTTCATTCGAAGAACACTTTAATAATAACGTGAAGGGAAAGTGAAGAGAGTTTAAATTTTTAAGTCTATCTTGTATTTTTAAACTCCATGACAAAGCTGGTTACTACCATTTTACAGCACAAAGAATAATGCTGCCCCTGTTCTATGTACAGTCCCAACTGAGAAACAGCTTTTTTCCCCTCTACTTGGTGACATTTTCTTTTTGGTTATTAAAAATAGAAAGGGACAGCTGCATACTTAGATTTGCATTAACTTCATAAATTGTTAATCCTGAAAAGACATGCTGCTCACAGTGGGGGTTAGTTTAAAGCTGCGGACTGCCATGCAGTGACTATCCCTGTTTCTTACGTCTGAAATCGTGCACATCAGGCGATATTTGCTTCTCTATAAATTGAGCTCATTCTCAGGGTGTTGCTGGATGCAAGCAAGAGTTTCTTTTTTTTTTTTTTAAAAAAAGCTCAAGTAAAAACAATAGACACAACTGAAATGGTTGTCTAGCCTGTGTCCCTGAGCTGAAATGAGTGGGAAGCAGGTTTGCAGCATGTCTTGAAGGTCAGCACCAATGCTCCTCCTCAGAGAGCATTAGCTCCCAACTATCCCTGAGAGGACTCTTGCCTGGGGTGACCCTGTCCCGACACCTGGGCTGGGCAAGCGTTAGGGCATCCAGCCACGCGTTAAATACACTGAGCAGGATGCCTGGCCACGCTGCCGGCATGGTCAGCGCTGCAGTGGACCTCTTTGAGGGAGGCAGGCAGGCACTCGCTGTCCTCCATGGATGCTTGAAGGCAGAGATGGAGAGGCACCATGGAGTGACATTAGGGACCTGCAGTGGGAGGCAGGGTGGGAAAGGAGCACGGCACGTTCTTGTGAGTATTTATGTCCCAGTTAAGGCAGGATTTTGCCATGGATTCCATCCCATGTTACTTTTGTTAGCTTTGTTTCTGACCACCTACTGCATATACTACTATTTCCAAACCTCTTTCACTCCTTCACTTCCCAGCCATAAGCTTTCGCTTGTATTTTTATTAAACTAAAATTCTCAATGTGCTTAGCTAAGTTTTTATGAAAGAAACATGAGGGAGGGAAAACGTTAACATTTTTCATTGCTTACATGACAGGAGAGTAGCAAATATCTCTAAGCTGTGTTCCAGCTTAGGGGAAAACTGATAGCCACATCAAAAAAAGAGAAGATTGAGGTATCGATGCTGGAACTTAGACAGGTAAGTCCAAAATGTCATCCTAAGAAACCTGACTCAGCTATCTCTTCACTCTGGAAACACCTGCAATCTCTAGCAGAGTTTCCCACTTTCTGGGATTTTAACTTTCCATGTGCGTGTGCCTGGACCGCCTACTGAGGTTGTTCTGCAAGGCAGAAAATAATTCATCATCTAAAAATGATGAAACCTTTCCTAGCAGCTATGTTTTATAAAACAGCCCTAAATACACAAACTATAAAAAATTGAACTGCAAGAGCAACACAGTGTTTCAAATACTGAATAAAATCCTAAAGATGCTGTTTGAATACACTTCTGAGTTTTTGGAAACCAGGAGGTTTTAGAAGGTGCTAAAAAGCAGAGGAGCTGCGAACCTGCAGGTCCAGCTGTGACATTGCTGAATACAAGAGCGTGGCTCCCTTGCATGTGTTCAAGTTAATGCATGAGAATAAAGGAGGTGCGCTCAATGAGCCTGATCATGTTCTGTTGTGAGCACGGTGAAAGACCGGAGCACCTTCATCAGCACTGCTAACGTGAAACCGGATTCACGGCAGTGTAACTCCGATGAGAGTCTGAGCCACGCTATCAGAAATGTGTCCATATGAATGTGTCAGAATTGAAATTCTTGGTATTGAGTGCAACAATAGCAGTAGGAAGTGCAGGAAATGATGATTGTAAAATAATTGCCTGCCTCCTCCTGCTGAGGAAAAAAGTAGCATTTTTTGTGTTATATGGGTATATTATATAATTTATTGCTATTAGTAGAAATGTATTTCTGTATCTATATTTTTAGTACTTTATCTGCATTATCCATAGATACTGCATAATCCATAGATACTCTTATTCTAATTACTTTACCATACCTATTAAAATTATTCCTATTCTTTGTCCCTTTCTCCCTTTTACTCTTTCTTGTAAAGACTTAAGTAGCTTCAAAAAATTTATCATAAAAGTGATTTGTGGAACTATTGGTTCTGTTGTGTCACAGACATAGAGTGATGTAAGATGGGGAGGATATATTTATAGCACTGGTTGTGTTCAGAAAAATCTGCTGAAATATTTTTTCAGTGAGAAATACATGCTCCATCAAAAGCTAAAAAATTTTAAGCACATGCATTTATTTTTTTTTTCCTAAGAAGAAAAACAGGTAATTTCCAAAAGTGTTGGAAGTTAATTTAATAACTTTGAATTTTTTATTTTTTTTTTTAACTTATGTGGATTTCCTCACTTTCTTTACATTATTGTATAAAAATACAACAAACATCCTACTTGCTGAAATGGCAACAAGAGATAAAAATCAAAAACCACCCTGAGCAGGAGAAGAAGCAATTCTGATCTAGACCCTATTAAAAAATGCAATACCTCCAATATGGTTAGAATATTACAAATACCTGTGTTTTCAGTTTTGTTATTATGAACGTCTCTGAGGAGGATAAATTATAAACTATAAAATATCAATGGCGGAAGGTTGAAAAGTAAATTCAAAGAAGCTGTTAAGTTTATCTTGAAGAATAGTCTTGTATTTTACTTTGTTTTCTTGTACGAGGAACAGTTGGTGGCGTTCGTGTTGGAAAATGTTTCTCAACTGGTTTAAAGAATCCTGTTGAAAGTCTTTCTCTAAAGAAATAGAGAAAAGAGCCAAGATTGTGCCTCTTGCTTTGTGTTAGTATAATTATGAAGAACACACCCAGCTAGAATAATGAAATGCCACCGTATTGCAGTCACCCTTCCCAGTTCATGGAGCCCCTAAGCTATGATTGTGGGGAGAAGGAAGGATATATCAGGAAAGGGAGTTCTCTCTACACATTTCCTTTTTTGTTTTGTTTTAAAGGCAGACAGACTCTTTCAAAGGAAATCTCATGGGTTTTGTTTTGTGAATAAAATTCCCTGCCAGTGTTCATCTCCCATCCGTGACCTTGCCCGGAATACAGGCAGCTCTAAAACTCTGCCATTCATGCATACTAAGCATAACACAGAAGTTAGATCTGAAGTGTGTAAATTGCAGTATCTTGTGTGAAGAACGTAGGACCCCATATCAGTACATTGTTCTTCCTCTTTTCCACATCTGTTTGCACTCTTTAAGGCTAATTAAAAACAAATAAGAAGGGATGATTTCACAAACTTTTCACTGCAGAGTGAAAATCAAAGTCAATCAGAAGCAGCCTGAGGAACCAATATTGCGATCACTGGATCTTCATTCATCTTTTCCACTAAGGACTTAGACTTCCTTTGCTTTCCTAAATTTGTCAAACCACAGTAATGCTGGCACATCTCATGCATCAGCAGATCAGAAATACTAGTAAGAATGTACAAGAGGGACCTCTTCTATGCTCTCATGAGATTAACCTGTTATCTAGTTTACGATCTTGATTTGACTTTCTCTTGCCCTAGCCGAACTTTATTTTTTAACGCCAAAATAAATTTGGAACTTATTTTGTAAGAATTCAGTGGGATTTATTCTAGTATAGTATTAGTATCCAGTTGTCATATAATATTTTCAGCAGTAGATCTTGAAGCATTTTACAGAAGGGACGATTCACATTTTACAGTTGGAGAAACTCAGGCACCAAGACAGAAGCACCCTGACTTTTATATTGACATTGAAAAGCAGAAGAAAATTACATTTTCAGACACAAAAACAATTTGTTCAGGGTAACTGCCTTGTTGTATTTGAAAGCTCAATGGACAGCTGAATAAGCTGATAAGCTGGCATATAAGGGAATCAAAACAGTAATAGTAGGAGAAACAGGTATGCAGGAATTGAAATATTTCACTGTAAGAAGCCTGAGACCAATGACTGTTAACAACAGAGGAGTATTTGAATCCCTGGTTCCTTTTTGGGGAATACAAAAAAATGAAAAGGAAGGGCACACATAATCCTTTTCCTGATTAATAACTGTACAGATTGCACTTGGAAATCTGAGTGCCATCACTGGCCCCGGGCAGCCCTCATGCCAATAGACAGGTCTTTTTTGTTGGCTCTGGGTGGTGACAGAAAAGAAGCACCATCTCAGCGATCATCGGAAGCAGGTTCCAGTTTGGGTTGTTGTCGGAAACTTGCAAATGCAGAACTGCAGCTGTTATTGTAGACACATGTCGACATCTGTAAGGCAACAAATGAGTCTTGTATTCTGAAAGAGTATTTCCAAGCCTTATATGGCTGCTAGAAAAAAGATGTGTTTTCATATCAGCTGCCATTTATCTTTTTCTTGATTTTGTGCTGTTTAGTTTTTTTGTACAACTAAGATATATCTCTTACATGAATGCAATGAAAATGCCAATGAATACAAAATAAGCTTATATTCATCATAAATAATCACTTACTAAAATGCATCAAATGCAGCTTTTCTAACTCTGTGACTTTTTTTTTTTTTTTGGTGATAAAATTCCAAAGTAATTATTCCATCTGCTGGTCAATCTTCTGTTGAGCCAGTCAAAGGTGGGAAAAGGAAATAAGACAAAGTAAATTAGTTTAGTATTAATGAAACTCTAGTAAAACAATTATTGACTGTGCCTTTGGTCAAACTGAGGTAGAACTATTAGTGATAATCAGAGTGAGGCTGTTGCTTTGTATGTGATGCTTTTACTGTAAGATAGGTTACCGTGATGAAATGAAAATTGCTCAGGTTTCTTTGGCAAATGAAATTTGATGTAAAAATTTGCAGTAATACTGTCTGTTCACTCTCTGAAGATGAATTTTAATGTTTTTTTCCTTCCTACTCTCATTCTTTTTGTTGCAAAGCCAGAAAAGCCACTCAGCTCCTAATTGAAACATGCTTTAGATAATTTACTGGAATGTAAAATTGTGGTGAAATGTATAAATAAATGTGTATTGCTCCTCTAAAATTCTCATACTTTTTCTCATAGGGCTTTTTTTGTTGTTTTCTTTGCCTCCATTAGAGCTAAATTAGATATCAACTAATAGTACCTGTATTCCAGCATTGCTAAGACATGTTTTGGAATATCTCAAGATTTGGTGTACTTTATTAAAAAAAAAATAAAATTCTAAGAATAATGTAAGAAATGAAATTTTCACTAAAGAACACTGTCACCCTCTTTAGATAACCTTTTGTGCTCATTTGGTATTCAATTTCCAGAATAGTAGAAGATCAGTTTTATTATTTAACATTTTTATTATTTAAAAACTGTGCAAATGTAGTTAATATTTTAAGAGAAGGAGTTTAAACAAACACATTTCAGCCTGAGCTGGACATAATTTATTCATTACAAATTGTAGTAAGTGATTAAATATCTCGGTTATGTATATTGATTGTGTTTTCTGATAGATATCTGAAACATTTGGAATAAGAAGAGGATGAATTCTTCTTACCCTTTCTAATGGTGGTTTCTCCTGGACTGGGAACCAGAGTCTTTGTTACTTGGTGAACACGGAAACATCACATGTAAATGCAACTATTGAACGAAACTGGCAGTCTATTCCACTTTCATATTTCATATATTGATAATTGTGACGAGGAATTTAAGGAATAAAAATTGCAGGAAAGATCTCTTTGCTTACAAATTATGCAATGCATGTGTAAGCAAATTTTAATCGGAAGGATATACAATATCTGCAGGACTAGTCTTATGAGCCTGAAGTTGCTGAAAACAGGTCTGGTGTCATTCATGCCTTGATTTCTGCTGCAAGATGATAGGAGGAGTTAATTGGGAAGAGCTTGGCTGAGGCAAGAAAGTGTTGTAGGAACAGTTGAGGAAAGCATGGAAAAGCCAACTAGGACCTGGCTGCTCCATCGACCTATGTAGCTGTTTAACCAAGGACACAGAAAAGTCTTCTGGAAAATGGTATTTTCAGATATATCCAAATGGAACTCAGATACACTGAAGAAGCAGGGTCTTGTGTTGGGGTGGAAATTGCTCATGGGCACTTTTGTCTATATTAAAAGCAACATGATTTTTTAAGTCTTAAATGGACTTGCTTAGAAATACAAAGAATTAAATTAAGAAAAGGTCTTCATTTTCCACCTCTTCCACCCAGACTTAAGTATCTAGCTGTGCAAAAGACTACTTTATCTCCTTTCAGAGGGTCTGCTTTTCATTGATTAAAAAGAATAAATTCATAGTTCATTGCTTTGACACTTGTTTCTCAGTCCCTACATTAAATCTCCTCCTTTTATGTCAAACATGGGTTGCTTGTCCTCACACTCAAGGCTTTTGGTTGCCTATCTTTGCCTAGCCCCTATCATTTGCTGTTGCAATGGAAACTCTTGGCCCCAACAAGATCACGCTGACTTTCTTTCTTGCTCACAGTCATATCATCTCTGGTGCTGCTTCTTATTTGAGGGAGAAGATACCATTAACACCTGCAAAGCTATTGTGTTATTATCCTTCAAAATCCTCCTTAAAACTCTCTGGTTTTGTGCTGCACATATAAATTTTGACAAAAGATTAGACAGCTGGAGATCTGAGACAACTAGCCTACCACGCTGACCAATACTACATTTTTTGGTACTTTCCCATCTGTCTGTCTCTTACCATCTGTTGTTTCTTGTCTTGTTCTTAGATTTTAACCTGTTCAGGGCACAGGTCATCTATTAATTAGTGATGATGCAGTGCAACAACATTATGCACAATGTAACCTATTACTAGAACATACAGGCTACAAAGGAAATAAAATTAATATTAATAACAACCACTACCTCAGAAATAGCAGTAAATCCTTTTCAGACTTTCCTTTTTATTACTTTCGTAGGGTTAATTGATGAGGAAAGGTTTAGGTTAGTTCAAGATACACAACATCACTTTTATCTTCAAGTATTGTCTAAGAAGTGTCTGAAGACATTTTGCAATATTTCAGATATTGCTGTTAGCAATTCCTGTATGTTTTGAATTTCTAAATGTGACCAGTGCAGTCCTGTCCCTTAAATGCTGCTGGTTCTGTCTTGTGAAAAATGTAGTTTGATCTGCAAGTACTCAGGATTTCTGCTAAGAACTTCACATTGTCTTTACTATACCACAGTTGTAATCTGTGTGATTTCACTGTTTCTCAAGGCGAATTCATTCAATTAATTCAACCTTCAGCTTTTTTATCTGTTGGTGGGTTTATTTATAGTCATAATACTGTGTTTGTGTAAGTATGGCTATATAATATTTTTAGGTGTAAATGATTTACGAAATAATTTCTTTTTGCAGAGGACAAGATGTTGTGTGTTCGTTATCATTTACGTATTCAATCATTTTTATTTTACTTAGATATATGCCATGTAAATGAGATTAGTTTTCTGCATATGTTTTCATATTTTCTGTAGCTATTTATTTGGAGTGAATGCTTTGAATGTTCTATAAGGCAGATCTAGGAATTTGGATCTAAACATAGTGTGTTGTTATTGGCATGCGTTTACATAGTTAGGATTCAATGCCCCATTAATTTCATATTGGTTTGCTCTATTTTTCATGTACCAGACCTTAATGATAAAATAGATGAATGGAACTGCTATAGTTGAAATGTTGGTCTGAAATGTACTTCATGTTATGTACGCAGAAGTGAGAAAGACCCCATTGATGACCATCCCTGTTACTTAGGGAAAGCTTTCAGCACGCATTTCTGATCTTTCCACAGAATTCTTGCAGATTGAGATGTTTCTATTAGCCCAGGGACCAGCGAGGAAAGGCATAAAACTATACAACTATAATCTGAGTATATTCTGAATTGCCGCCCTCTTAGTGCTTGAACCCTTAGGATAATTCACTGTGGACTCTTATCGAGTTCATACAATTCACTGCTAGTTCTCAGTAATCAAAAGTAAAATGCAAACTTGATTCAAGTGTGCATTTCCCATTGTTTTGCACTTACTTATTGCCTAAAGTGCTATCATAAGTATCATGTAAGCCTACCAAGATTGCTGCTGTCTGAAATATTTCTTTAATGTGAGACCTTTTCTCATGCCAAAGCCAGTGCATGGTATTTTGACAACTTTCTGCTAGCATTTTTTATACACATTCTGTAAATCCACAGTAACATTAATTTATTTTTCATGCCAGTAGGAAGAAAACATGTAAAATTGAAAGAGCTAGAAGGAAGAAATTAAGATTACACATTTTATCTAAAGTGATTGACAAAGCAAAGTAATGTGAGATGATACCTGACAAACAGAAATAAAAATTATCAAGAAAAAAATTAGGTTTAGTATCTGAAATTGAATGAGGAAGTGAGACAGAAAGGTGATGGTTGATTCTGTCCCTTTTTTATTGTTTGTTTTTTTCTTGTTGCGCGTACTGTTAGAGCAAAGTAAGCAAGACTGAGGCCACCGACAGTCCCCAGAGAGAAGTGTTCTTACCAATGAGTTGTGGATGAACTTTTCCTTAAAGGAAAATTTCGAAGCAAAGATTCCTGAATTTGCTCTCTCTCCCTCTGCTTTAACTCATGTTGGAGCTTCTAAGAGAGAAGCAGGGATTTTGGAAGTGACTGAATCCCTGAAGTCCCACTGAAATATGTTTCTGTCTGCTAGACCTTATTTGAGATGGCGTTTTTTACGTTCAATATGTACTTTTATTGAAAGTAAACTATGTTTTGATGAGGACATTATAAAGTCAGTATATTTAATGTATGTGTGTGTCACGAGAAGGCGAATAATTGTTTCATGTGTATTTCAAATTGCCATGAGCCATCACTGAAAAGTGCAGTCCCTTCCCTTGAATACTCTTTCCCATCCCTCTGGTGCCTTTTGTTCTGGCAAAAGCATTTATGTTGCCACACAGGGAGCCACATCTGACAGCTGAGAAGTTAAAACTAATTTAGGAAAAATGAAATGTGAGCGATTCAAAGAAGAACGTTGCTTATCTGGGTGGGAAGAGACTCAGCTTCACGTTGCCTACAACTGATTAGGGCTTTGCCAAACGCAGACCCGGTGGCTAAAAGACTATTTCACAGTTGAGCAGATGCCCAACCAATATTAATATTTACAAAGCAGAAGGCAGCTGCCAGCAATGGGGTTGACAACAGACTGAAATTCCTGAATGACTTACAAATAAATATGTCCTTAGAATAAAGAGCGAGGAAGGGGAATGATAGTATCCAGCAACCTCAGAGGGAGTCCCAAGGATCAGGGGGGCAGGAGGGCTATATCAGGGATAAACAGGGATATAAAAGTCAGTGTCCTTCCCTCAGCACAACAGCTGTTTTTTCTGAATGCGGTCTGAGGACACTAAATGGGAAACAGAAGTGAGGCTCTAAACCCACACATTAAGCAGTCATTTATAATTTGTCCTATAAATCCTGGGAGGGAGGCGCAACTGGGGTGTGTTTCTGCAATGTGAAGATGGAGCAATTGTCTTTGGGTTTTGTCACTTCTGCCCTTATAAAGTGATTGCAAGTATGTTGTTGGCTTTTCTTTTTTTCCTTCTTGTAACTTTCAGCCTATGTTACAGGTGATTTCAAGGAAATGGTTCAGAAAGAACTATTTAAAGCCATTTGCATCCTTGACCTTGAGATTCTCTAGTGGTGCTCAGCATCCTGATGTTGAGAGAATAAGAATGTACTTGTTCTTTCAGCTGCAAGGGGTAGCATGGGAGCTGGAAGACTGGCGTCTGGGTCACTCTTCCAGTGATCAGCATTAACGAAGTAAACTGTCAGCACCGGTTAGGGTAAAGAAGCATGGAAGTCTTAAGGGAGTTTACAAGAGCAACATGATAAAATGTCCTGCTTTTCACACATTCTCCTGACTCCTTTTTGTGATAAATTGAGAATATCACTCTAAATAATTCTATTTAGCTTTCAGATGCCAAATTAATAATTTCAAGATAATTTGGTGGAGTTTAATTTTGACTATTTCTTTAATGAAAAATATTGCATCTAGTAACCAAGTAATAAGCATGGCTTTTTTTCATGGACAGAACAAAAGATTTTAGCTCTTAACTGATAGCAACTGCAGAATAACCAGTCAAAAGAAGGCAAATAGCATCAGCACACAGAACTGAGCATGAACCTACTTGACAGTCTGGAAGTGAATGACAAACTCATATACCAGATATTGCTGAGGTGTTACGGAGACACAAACAGAGCTTGCTCACTGGAGCAAGTGAAGTTGTGGAGGAGGCAGGCTTTTTGTGAAAGTTGTTCTCGTTTATCATATATACCAATGTTTTATTTTTTTAGACTTACATCAAGCATCACAATTATCTTACGTACCTACATTTTCAGATTTGGGGCAAGGGAAAAATATTTCTACAGGTGGAGAGACAACAAACCAACCATTCTACACGTAAGATGCATTTGTGTCAAATTCCTTTCATTCTAAAATAACCAAAACCCTTCAATCTCATGATCAAGCTCAGTCTTACTGCTACTAATATAATATTTTTTGCTATTACCCTGCTGTTAGTGGAGATTCATATAGCATGTGACCATCACTGACAAATGTGATGGCTTATCCAGAGCTTCCTTAAGGAAGAAAATTCTATACTGCTTCAGTGAGTGCTCTTTCTCCAAATAACTTACAAAATATGAAGCATCTGGTTGACTCTGGAAGTTTGTGTTGTCTGCTAGGAAACTGTCATAATTTTACAATATTCCTTTTGCTGTGAGCGTTGTGGAGGGAGACTTGTTAAAATTTGCTTCTGGGATTTTGCAGAAGGTCTTTCAATCTGTTTGCTAAACAGTGGTCTCTTCAAGGATTATCGGGATGGTTGACGTCTTTGGCTGTAAAGTATTGACCTATAGATGTAGTCTTGAAATGGATAAGATCTGTCATGCGTTATACACAGAGGATGGATATTGGTGGTTTTCTGACTTTCAGGCTTTTGATGTTGATTCAGCTTGTATATTATCTATTCCAAAAATTTAATTTTCTTCGTGTATCTCCAGCATAGCATCAATGCAGTAGCCATCTCTAACTCCACAAAATAAAAATACCCTCTTCAATATTTGACTCTGTTTGTAGTTGCATATGAAAAATTACTGATCTTTCCTCTAGCTTATCTGCCAAGAGAAGCTACTTCTCAGAATGACTACAAAATTTTCAGATTAATACATTTAATAAAAAGCTGTGGACTCTTCACTGGTTTTACTGAAATGCAACAAATTGTTTATATCAGAATTTCACTGACTCTCTCCTATTTAAGTAATGTTTTGTCTACCATGTAACCCTGCTGGAAAAGTAACAAACGAAAGGAGTATTTTTTGTCATTTGTTTAAAACAAGATGAGGGTGAAGTATCTAATGAATTCAAATTGGGCACAGGACTGTTTATTGTACATCTTCTGTCATTCCAAATAACAAAAATAGTTCCCTATACATATATGAACTAGGTTTTTTATATGGTGAATGATGTTAATATTTAAAATACAGCCTGACTGGAAATAAGCAAAGACATTTTCCTCGCTGATGTGTATAACTCATTCTACTGTACTCTTTCTTGAAGTTAGTTTAACATCAGGTGGTAGTAAATGTGACAGAAAAATATTTTTATGTTGTCATGCTATTATTTTTTCTTTTGAGATAAAGCACTTATCACTTACAGGCATGTGGTCCTAATCTGAAAGATGAATTGGTTCATTCACTTCAAGCACCACATAACCATTCACACATCATCGAGTTTAACACTATTAAAGGATAATTTCCCCTGTGGGAGCTATGCCCAATACAGCCACAATCTCTACACAGTGTCTTTTTATCTTCCTGTGGCAGGTAAGGAGATTTAAATAAAAGGCTTCATCAAGAGTGCAATCACAGATGTATTCTTCTTATTGAAATATCCGTGAAACAACAAATAAACACTCCTAAAAATCTTAATACACCTAAACATTGCCCAGAAGACTTCAGTGTACAGATCCCACTTTGAAATCTTGTGTTGGAATCAAAGCACAGAATCATAGAATCATTAAGGTTGGAAGAGACCTCCAGGATCATCTAGTCTGTCTCCCTACCACCTATTACCCACTAAACCATGTCCCTAAGTACCACATCCAACCTTTCTTTAAACACCCGCAGGGACGGTGACTCCACCACCTGCCTGGGCAACCTGTTCCAATGCCCAACCACCCTTTCTGAGAAGAAATTTCTCCTCATCTCCAACCTGAACCTCCCCTGATGCAACTTGCAGCCATTCCCTCTTGTCCATCCATGTAAGATGCCTCATGAACTTGGCAGTAGAGGACAGGAAATATGGGAAAATTTGCATTTTCTATTAAACTCTGATTGTAGTAAAATGTTTCAGAATAATCAAGGAGTATATTTTGCCTTCATCTCTCAGAATTGCCATGAGTTTTTTTAATTTCTCATCATTTCTTTAGTTTCTCTGTAATGATTCATTGAACACTCTATTATTATTGGTTCTATATTCTAGCAAAGACGATAATTAAGTCTATGGTGAGATTTTCTTTAGAACATAGTATTTTCACATGTTCTTGCTCAAATATTTGGAGGCTAAAGTATTACCTGCAATAATTTTACTTGGTTTCACTTGACTATGAATTTTCCAGGGATGTCAGTAAAAATACGTTTTCTGAGCAAAGTACTGAGAAGTTATAGAAATCATTCTAACTTCCTGGGTTTTTTTCCTTTCTGTAAGAAGAGACAGTAATTTTTCACTCTTTCTGCTTTCCCTATTGAATTCCTTTCCTTCTAAGACTTTTTTTTTTTTCTTTGCATTCACACTAGGATGAACAGGCTTTATTTTTGAATTAATTTTTGTTAAGGTAACAGAGTGTGTTGTCTTTGACTTGAATGGGGTCAACATTCAAGTCTAAAACTTTTTTTAAATTAGTGTAGTTTTGGACCCAGACTCCCAGCTCAGAATCAGCTTCTTAGTGAAGCCAAACCAATTTACATGCCCTGTAGATAGGAATTTGAAGCTTTACCAGAGCATAGAGCATATTTACAAAACTGTTTTGATGAAATGTGGGTAACCTAAGTGCTATTCTTCGTGTCAGGGAAGCCCTGCTGAGATTCGCAAGACCTCTCTGTGGCAGTCTCATCTGCAAGCCAACTTGCTTGGCTTTCTTAGGTCACATAAAATTCAGGTTTTGCTCAAAATACTGTAGTTGGTAAGTCAACAGTGCTGGCCTTTTACCCAAGAGTTCAGGGCTTAGCACATTAATAAATCAAAGCCTCCCAGATACTAATTCTCTCTTGTGCCTGAGGGAAGTTAACTCACTTCTTCCAAATGAATATGTTACCCTGAAGTAATTGAAGGTGAAAGTAACATTCTCTTCATTTTATTGAAGCTATTCTACTTTGCATTGACTAAAGCCAAGCCTCAGCTGGGTCAAAGAACATTAAAGTGTGAACATTTGGCTATCTACAGCAATTCGTCCCTCATCTGAAAGGATGAAAAAAATAGGAAATTATGAGTTTCAATCCTCCTTTCTGAAAAATATTTCAATGTTATATACTAAGCATTCTTTGAATCAGGCATTTAATCCAAAAAGTGATTTGAAATTTTGTACCAGATGAAACCCAAATTGAAAACTGAATATGTATTTTTTTTAACTTGAAGTGATTTGAAACCATACAGCATAAAGACTCCCACAGAAAGTATTGTTCCACTGAAATCTCTACACTGAACTCAATTTTTCCCATAAGTGCAAGCTGTCAAGAGCAGAGCTCGTCAAGAGCACTTAGATCTTTCTCACATTATATGCTTAGCTGTTAGTATTGTTTGCTTGGGATGTTCATAATGGATAAAATTCATCCGTAGGCGGAGGGGCAGCTAAGGACTGTGTGCCACTTGATTCCTGTGTAGGCCTGCATATTAGCCTTGAACTAGAAATTAAGTGGGACATGGCCTCCTCTCTCCCAACAGGGCTAAGTCAGATATAAACTGCAATACTAAAATAAGTGGAAGAATTTCCTTGACAAACTGTAGGAGTTAAAAAAAACCCCATAAACTCTCACTGCTATATCCAAGCAGTGGGTTTAGTGTGATTCTGTAGTGCATTAAAGAGGACAGAGTACAGTGGTCAAGAAGTCCTTTGTAAATTTGCCTGCCATAAACCTAGTTGTAACCTACAGCTCAAGTGGTAAGGGGCAAAGTGAATCCCTTGCTGGTCGAGGGGGTTGAATTCCTGTCTTGAGCTAA
Source organism: Psophia crepitans (assembly GCA_013399095.1). Classification (NCBI taxonomy): domain Eukaryota; kingdom Metazoa; phylum Chordata; class Aves; order Gruiformes; family Psophiidae; genus Psophia; species Psophia crepitans. Next base: position 63,503 of record VWZZ01005207.1, on the reverse strand, counting down.
GCTCTAAGAGAAGGATTTTCTTCTAAAACTGGAAATATCATTAATATGCTACAGAAAATGTCAGGGATTTAGAGCTATCCTTTTATAGCTCTTAAAAATAATCCTTTTAAAAAATAAAATCAAAGTTAAATTAGACATAAAAGATAATAATTTACCATTGAAGTGTGATATTAAGTACTCAAAAGTCTGGTAATGAAAATGTTCCCACAGTAGCCATAACTTGTCATCAGATTTCACAGGTGACTTCTCTCTAAGCATTCAGTTTAGTGTAATATTTTGAACGTTGCTGAAAGGTAATAAAAAAACCTAGATACATAAGATGGATAAGGCCATCATAGTGTGAGATTTGATAAATATTGTATATTAATTATAGTTAATTTTACTTAGATTCTTAAGATTAAATTATAAAACTAAATCTTATATTCACTCTTAATATAACATAATTTTGATATAGAAGGTAGAAGAAAACTTCATTCAGGGGTTTAATGTAGCTCTGTGCCAGACTGAAGGTCCCATGTAGCCTATAAAAATAAGGATTTTTCCCTAAGCAAAACAATGTGAAAAAAGTTACGTTTCATGCAAAATCATGTGCAAATCACATACTGCCAATATTCTCAAGCATGTAAAAATTATGAATCAAACTGTAAATAGCATTGTTGGATTAGAAAGACATTGAGGTCCTGGAGCATTTCTGAAGAAGGGTAATGAAGCTGGTGAAGGGTCTGGAGCACAAGTCTTATAAGGAACAGCTGAGGGAACTGGGGTGGTTTAGCCTGGAGAAAAGGAGGCTGAGGGGAGACCTTATTGCTCTCTGCAACTACCTGACAGGAGGTTGTAGCCAGGTGGGGGCTGGTCTCTTCTGCCATGTAGCAAGCGATAGGAAAAGAGGAAATGGCCTCAAGTTGTGCCAGCAGAGGTTTAGATTGGATATTAGTAAAAATTTCTTCACTGAAAGAGTTGTCAAGCACTGGAACTGTCCAGGGAAGTGGTTGAGTCACCATACCTGAAGGTATTTAAAAGCCATGTAGATGTGGCACTCAGGGACATGGTTTAGTGGTGGACTTGGCAGTGCTAGGTTAATGGTTGGACTTGATGATCTTACAGGTCTTTTTCAACCTAAGTGATTCTATAATTCTATGATTAGATATCATTTCTTTTACAGATACAAATAAAAATAACTTTTGTTCTCTTTTCTGTTACATTTCTGAGCCTTCCAGTCTAATCAGTTGGTTGCCCTTCTGATTCATTTTTTATTAAATCAATTAAAAAATGGAATCTTTTTACTTCCTAGTTTTATTAACTGTTTTGCTGAAATGTTTTTAAGATGTGTTTTCAATAAATATAAAGACTTTGCTAGAAATTTTTTGCTAATGGAAGAGTTAGTTATGTTCATAGCTATATCAGTTCAAAGGAACTCCTAATTGGATTATTTCGTTAATTCAATAAACGATGTCTACTAGAACTGGTTTATTTTTTTAAAAAACACATTTGAAGAAACAGAAAATTATAAAGAATAAATATCGACAAGAACTTTGTTTTCACTAAAATTGCATCATAGAAAACCTCAACATTTTGGGTTTGTTTGTTTGTTTGGGTTTTTTAATTGGCCTTTGAAACACTGCAGGAATAAAGTAGCTGAGTGAGGAAGAAGTTAATTTGTGCATCTGTCACTGCATATACAATAAACTGGGCATTTGACCTACAGAGAGAGGAGAATGGAGCAGTCAGGTTAATTGGATTTAAATATTATTTCCTTTAAGTCTGGTGTATTAATATTTAAGAAAATATATGTACTCAAAACCTGAAAGATAAGCAGAATATAATTATTTTATGCTTTTAATGTTCCCAGTGTGGTATTTTTTTCTGTTGCAGGAGATAGAGCTAAAGAAATCTTGAATAGTTATTCAGATTGCACTTTATGAAGTACAATTTAGACCTATCTAAGCTTTATATGACTTCCAGAAATACACAGTTACAATTTTCAATCAAGAGTTATTGGCCAGTGGATGGTTTGCAGTGGTATTTGTCATGTTCTAGTCCTGAATGGAGCTCTCTTGCTCAGCTATTGTTTGACAGGGAAGTCAGTGAGGACTTCTGGTTCCTGATTTGATTGTTGTAACTGGTAGCAGATTTTCACTGCAGAGAATTAGGTTGATAAGTTTATAGTTCATTTTCCATGAATATTTTGTAGTAATTGCTTGAAAGAGATTCTTCTATCAGCCAGTTCTGCCAGGAGATGTTGACTAAAATGTCTGCAGAGAGCACCACAGATGAACAAATACAGTCAATTTGGGTTTGTTATGCCTTGCTAATCAGAGAAACATGTCTGAGATATTCTTTCAATCTACCAGACTTGGGGGTCTAGTAGCTACTCTGGTAGAGGTGGTAAGTTAGCTGAAGTAAAGAGAAAGATTGCTTTCTAACTAAGAGAAAAGAAGCCACTTAACAGCAATAAAGGAAAAAAAATTGGGAAGTTCAGTGTCTACTGAAACTGCCTGGAGGAGAAATTGGAGAACCAACAGCAGATGGGACATGCTAGAAAGGGCAGAAGTGGGAAGGACAGGTTGTAACCCTGTATGTCACCCTGTAAGTGACATAAGTCAGTCAAGTTTTTTAGTGTTATGTGCACAGGGGAGGAAAGATACTTCTCTGAGGTTTTAAGAACTGTTCTGCACTCCTGGAAATAACTAGTTTCAGGCAGACTGAGCAATTTTAAGGTCTTTGCTGTTATTCTGGAAGGGCTGAGAAGGTACAGCGGAGACAGCATCCCCTTCCACAATTACAGCCACAAATGAGTATGTCAGCATTGAGGGCAATAAAGAGATGTTTTCTGAATTAGAGATGTGGCTAAATTGATCTGATAATCCCTGATGTTGAAACTTAAACAAATATCTTTTGAGGATGTATTCTTATAAATTCTTTTGGGTTTCAGCAGGTGGAAAATATTGTGAGAAAAACCTCCCCTCTAGCAGAACTGTTGCTTCTGTTAATAACATACTATTGAGGGGGAAGTGCAGGAGCATATAAAAAATTCTTTGTGAGGGAGGATTTGTTAATTTTTAAAAGGAGAGGTGTGGGAGAAACCTGCGTTTGGATTAAAGTCATTGTGAATTTAGGCGATTCAGTGAAGCATACAGAGCTCAGTGCTGTAAGGTACTGAACCTCAGGGCTCTGATCCAAAAAAGCATTTAAATACCTGAATAGTCTTGTAGCAGGAAATGGAATATTTTATATTCTTGAGGGTGTATTTCAGTGCTTTTTTTTTTAAATAGATCCTTAGTACATTGCAGGCTTGAGCCCTTGAGAAGCAAGGAGTACCAATAAAGAAGGAAGTATGAACAGACCAACTAGAAATAATACCTCAATTTATGAACTCACAGCAAAAAAACGGAAGGAAAGAGAGTTGAAGACTGCAGGGTGTTGCTAACAGAAAACTTCACTTTCTTAGTCATATACTGTGTTGTTCCATTTGAAGAAGCTAAGATTGTAAACTAGATCAGATATTGATGTTAATCATGTTATTGAAAATCAGAGTAACAAGACTAAAATCACTATCTGATTAACTACTTGGTTTTATAATCGTGTGCTGCAAAGCCAGGGTAATTCCATAATGTCAGCTGACTCTCTAGATTAAGCATAATCATACAATGATATTGAAGTATGAAATGAAATGCAAGATACAACAATAGAAGGCAGGCATGTAAATCTGTTTAAGGTGAACATATTTCTAGAAGAGAAAGAGAAGGGAAATCACTGCATCCATGCCCTAAATATTTGGGTTGAATATAATGAAGCAGAAAATCGCTTGTGGTTTTCGCTCTGAATAATGTAAGTACAAGCCCTGATGGATTGTTGTCTCTCCTCTTTGGATCTTGATTATTCATGGGTTTCTCTAGCTGGACTACAGAAATGTGACACAGCATCTTGGGATGCTGGCTAAAACAAAAGCAAAGCAGGTTGTTGAGCCCTGCTGTTGTTAGATTACTATTTATTTGCTTTTGTGTTTTGCTTTGTTTTGTTTTCCCCCGTGTCTCATATGAAATATTGAAATCTTCTTAGATTCCTTTGAATCATAGAACTGCAGTCAAAAGGCACTGGAGTGTTCATATTGTTCCTGCATTCTTTATAATCGCAATTATATTTCTAATTTGTAATTCTGAAAAACAGAATACTAAGTGGCTCAAAAAAGTCCCAGCTACTCAAGGTTGAGTTGTCATATCCTGAGTTTTGGTATTGGCAAAGACGGTTACCTGATGCTGGTGATGTTTGGGTAAACTGTAAGGATAATCTAATTTTTGTAAGATATTTAACTACCTAAACTTTTTGAACTTTTTCAGGATTTGTAGCAGACACATAACTGCCACTGAAGTCACACTCTTCATTTTCATTTAAGTGTTTAAACATCTTTAAAACTTTTCCCTTTGGTTTGATCCAATACCTCCTGAACCCTGTAGATATTTCTGTCAGTTTTAGATAGTGTCCTAAATTAAGATTGTGACATTTATATGATGTCAGCATAGCATCATTTCACTTCCCAGCTGGAGTTTTGAAATAAGGCTTCAGAAATGAAAATGCTTGTACAGATTTAGCAGCTACCACCTAATTTTCACATTCATATTCTGCTTAAAACTTCAAAGCAAAAGTGATATCTGTAGAGAATAACAGCCTAGATCCGATTTTCAGGTGTGTGAAGTGCTGAGCAGTGCCTGCTGATAGGCCATCAGACCGCTCTCCCTGCCACTGCAGAGGGCCTCGTTACTGATAACTTCATAACTTTCTTGTCCCTGCCATCCTGTGCAGTAAGAGGTGAACAACTGAATTCTGAGCTTGCACTGAGGCAAGTCTGGGATAATAACTGACAGTAAGAAGTGCGGTGAAATCACCATGGGATTAAAAAAAAAAAAAGAAAAGCCTAAAGACACTGTCAGTAGTGAGCGATCTCTCTGTTATTCTAGGATTAATATTCCTGTTCTGTCCAGGGCTTCTGCAGAGTTGATGCCTCCCTTCTTCCTGGGCTCACCTTCACTCCTGATTTCTCTCCCTCCTCCCTGCCAGCAGTGCAGGGGGTCAGGGAATGGGGGTTGCAGTCAGTTCATCACACATTATCTCTGCCGCTCCTTCCTCCTCAGGGGTGGGACTTCTCTCATTCTTGCCGTATTCCCACATGGGGTCCCTCGCACAAGAAACAGTCCTTCACAAACTTCTCCAACTTCTCCTTCCCACAGGCTGCAGTTCTTCATGAACTGCTCCAGCGTGGAGCCCATCCATGGGGTCACAAGTCCTGCCGTCAGATCTGCTCTGGCGTAGGCTCCTCTCTCCATGGGGCCACAGGTCCTGCCAGGAGCCTGCTCCATTCCGGGCTTCCCACAGGATCACAACTTCCTGCAGGTGCCTCCACCTGCTCCACCATGGGGTCCTCCACGGGCTGCAGGTGGAATCTCTACACCCCATTATCCTTCCTCCATGGGCTGTTGGGGGACAGCCTGCCTCACCATGGTCTTCACCACAGGCTCCAGAGGAATCTCTGCTCTGGTGCCTGGAGCACCTCCTCCCCCTCCTTCTTCACTGACCTTGGTGTCTGCAAAATTGTTCCTCTCACTCCTCCCTCTGGCTGAAGTTTCCATTAGTGGTTTTTTTTCCCTTCTTAACTATATTATCCCAGAAGTGCTACTACCATCGGTGCTAGGCTTGGCTTTGGCCCTCAGCGAGTCCATGTTGGAGCCAGCTGGCATTTGCTCTGTCAGACATGGGGGAAGTTTCCGGCAGCTTCTCACAGAAGCCACCCCTGTAGCACCCCCACTACTAAAACCTTGCCACACAAACTCAGTACAGTGAGGATTATGGATGCGAAATTATCTGGATTCTTAGACAGGCAGTGGAGTTACTTTTGACGTAAACAATTTTAGGACTGAGAATTTTGACAGTTGACCACACAGGTAGGACCAGGCCTTCAAAATGTGTACCAGTCTGGTATAGTTCTTTTGACTAAAATGAAACACTACCAATTTCTCCCACCCAAGACTCTGAGTCATGTTTTTATAAACGGTAGCTGATGAATTTTCTGTGTAAATCAGGGTTTGTTTAATAGTATTTCTTTCCTGCCTTGTATTAGGGCCTCCCCAGCGAACTGTTTCGCCCAAGCAAGACCACGAAGAAAGGAAGCATGACAAAGTCTTGGACAAGGGCAGTGAAAGTGGGACTTCCTGTAATGAGTTGTCCACCTCAAGCTGTGACAGCCACTCAGAAGCGAGCACCCCTCAAGAAAATGCCACCAACACTCAGCCATCCACAGCGCACCAGCCAAATACTCTGACTTTGGATCGTCCATCTAAGAAGGCCCCAGTGCAGTGGATGCCAGCACCAGACAAACGCAGGAACAGTGAACTCTTTCAAACACTCATTAGCAAGTCCAGAGAAACGAATCTTTCCAAAAAGAAGGTATGTGAGAAGCTGAGTGTTGAGGAAGAAATGAGAAAATGTATCCAAGATTTTAAAAAAATCCACATTCCAGATTACTTTCCAGAGCGCAAACGTCCCTGGCAGTCTGAACTCTTACAGAAATATGGGTTATAGTAATCAACGCTTTCATGACGTATCTCTGGGGCATTTGATGTTTATTAAGTTGCCACTAACTTACTGATGTCCTTCTTCTGGCCAGCTCTGCCACCAGAGCTATTCCTGCTGCTTATTTCTTTCTGTGAACAGTGATGTTGGATAGTACATGGTTTCTTTAAAAATATATATAAAAAGATAGAAACTTAAAAAATATAAAAGGTGTCTCATCTAAACCACCTCATAATAGCAAAGAAGAATGTGCATGGTCAAGAAAGATGGTTTTTGAACTGTAGTCTGTTGAGCATCATCATCGTTTTGGAACTTACCGAATAAAAATCTCAATCATCAGTTAACGCCTCGTTTTATGTCACCAATAAAAATGACTCAGACTTCCTATGGCTGAAGAGAAACAGGGTTTAAAATTCGATTGAACTGTTTTCAGAACTAATTCCCAACGTTCTTTCAATGTTAATGCAATAAAGCAAATACCTACTTTGCATGAGCACAATGTTACAAATAAATCACACAAGAACTAGAGGTTGTCTGTTGCTTGGAGAATTATTTGTTTGATACCAAGCCTATAAACGTAAAATGTCTAAGGGGTTGAATTTACTTTGTTCTGAATCTGTGATTATTTTGTGTGTACAGTGTTCTGTATGTAAGGATGGTGTAAATATGCCTTATACTGTTTTATTATTGCACCAACAAGGTTCATCTATTAGTGCTTGTCAGGATTATTTCTGTGAAATGCAAATTTATGGCAGATTGTGAAAACTGGTTTGATGGTCTGAAAGTTTCTGTTATGTTAGTCGCTAAAATCGAAGAAAAATAAAAAAGATTTTGATGTATTTATTAAAAGAACCATCTAGTAGATTTTTCTTCTATCATTACCTCCTCTCTTTCTTAAAAATCAGAAAAAAATTGTTACTTTTTGTTTAATGTTTTCATAACTACTCTGCTGAGAAAAAGAAAAAGAAAGCAAAACCTCCCATGTTTCAAGAGTGGGTGAAAAATATTTAGGGTAGTACCATTTAGCTGGAACCACCGTACAGACTCTCCAAGAGGAAGAGAGTCACGCTAAGAAGCAGTGGGGAATGAACTAAAAAACTGGGTGGTTTTACTAACAGAGCTGAAAGCAGTTCCAATTTGACAAGTTCACAGAAATCAGCTTAGAAATAGAAGATTTAAAGTATCACAGCAGAGCGCACTACATTTACAAATGAAAAATTTTCTATGAATAGTTAACTCTATAACACAAACCTATTTTCTCAGCCCAGATACAGGAAAATCAATACCTTTCTCATTACAACACCAGCAAGAAGACGACCGTGCTTCAGAAAGCCATAGCTGGAATGGGTAAGGGCTGCTGGAGTTTGCAGCGGAGCTGCTGAGTTCTTATAACCCTGAAGTTATTACTGTGAAAACGCACACAAACATACACATACACACGTAGAAGGGTTCTCCCCCATACATGTTCTATAACAGGAACTGTACAATTGTATCAGAAAAGATGTTTTACACCTGATGTTAATTTTAACTGTTTGGCTACAGTAAAGAGGACTTCTTGTGTTGTAATTTCCAGGATTATCCCTAACTCCTGTTTTTATTTTTCAGTCTTCTAACAGGCCACTTCAAAAAAGAGACTGCATACTTTTGATGGTAGCTCAGCATCTTCATTTGCTTTTTTTTTTTAACCTATCTAGAACTGGTTACCCTCCTACTCATTCAATCAGTTGGCTCCAGCATTTAATCTTTCGACACCTTCATAACTTGAAAGGGTGTATCTGGAAAAAGTCTAGTCTGAACTGATGCAGTCCGGTGTGAAATCATTTGGCTTCTCAGCTCTGCCCTTATGTTGCTTGTTTGGTGCTTTCTCTGAGGCCGAGACCCATTCCTTCTTTTGAGAGTTTCTTGCTTCTTAGGCACATTTAACGTTTGCTTTCTCTCTCTTTTTCAACCTTTGGCTTCCTAGTCTTTACCTGATGAAATTTCTAACTATTTCACCATGACTTACTAACCTCCAGTGGATACAATTCTGTTTTTATTTAGTCTAAAGTTAGATTATTCTTTAGAGCTTTTTAAAATCTCACGTGGAGTTTCCTGCTGGCCTTTTGAATCAACCTTCATTGCACTTCTCACACCTTATGCTGTTTTTACCTTTGTTTAGGCTAAGTTTCCACCTGGGGTGATACGTTTTAGGTTCAGCAGCATCATGAACCTTCCCATTAAACCTTGCCACTGAATTTGGAAATTTGTTTTGCCTTCTTAGTTATTCTCAGTCATCTAGGCAGTACCTCCTTGTGGTATGCTCAGGTGGTTTTTTGACCTGTTCATCCATCTTAATTTGTCTGTATATAGATGTTTTTATGAGCTTTTTATTTCTTTTTTTCATTTAACATACTACCTAAAATTTCTTAGAGCATTTTTAAATCATTCTTGAGGAGAACAGAACAGAGCAGAACTTTGTCTTAATACACGGACAGCGTAAGATTTTTGATAACCTTAACCACTTTCCGTGTGTTCACAAGGCATGTGAAGGATGTGGCAGACAAACTACATTGCTGTTACTTAGCAACCACATTGGCATCTTAGGATGAAGCATTTTGGTTTTGGAACAGCACAGTGTACACCGTCCTCCTCCTTCCAGAGTGAGAGATTGGGTTGTGTTATAGTCGGAGAGGGAGTGGGAGAAAACAACGGCTCCTGTGAATCCTTCAGTCATATTCTGTAATTCCCATCACACTTTTCATCCAGTTCACCCAGTTACAGCTTCAACCCTGTCTATATGGTTATTAATCTACAGATTTCAGATTCCAGCCCACAATTAGGGAGAAAGCCAGCTGAGACATTTAGTGGAACAGAGGAGCTTGTGGGCAGTTAAGATGGCTAAGCTCGGTAGGAAATTCCCAGGAGTTACAAGAGAATTGTATAGCAGAAGCACATTGGGGGGTTTGATTCCTTCCCTTTGCCCTCCATTTCTCTTACCTTTCTATGATAGCTGCTTTTTCCTTTTCCATTTCAGTCCTCTTTTTCTCTTCTTTTCAGCTATTCACTTTGTTGCACACAGGAATAGTCTGCCATGGGAATCTGTGCCTCTTATTGGACTTCAGTGGAGGTGATCAGTACATTAAAATTCCACTCTGTATGAAGTTTATGCTTTTAAAACATAAAGTTTTTCTGGAAGGGAAAAAAAATAAAAATAAAGATACTGATATTTTTCCTTCTTAAATTAAAAAAGGAATGTAAATAATAAATGCGGTATTTTTCTTTCAGTATTTCAATTATGATTTTTATATTAATTTAAAGTTTTATAGGGTTATGTTTTACAGTTAGAATTATGACATATTTAGTTTAGTGTCATTAAAGAACAAGCAGTTTTAGTCAGCAGTTGCCATTATAGATCATAATTCATAACTGCTTTGATGAAATATCTAAAAAAATATTTAAAATTATAAAATGGAGCAAAATTGCATGTAAATTAAGCATATTTCTGGAAGGAAAGTAATTCTTATAAAAATGTGAATTATTTATTTTTCAGAATTTTTTTCTAAATCAACATGACCCCTTAAATCATGGTCATATTGAGAATTCGGCATGGAATACATACCCCTTTATGATTTCCAACCAAGTTTAAGTCTTAATTTTTAACATGTTCAGCAATATAGAATGCTATATTCTAGATTCTGTTTAAAGATTTGGAGCTGATAAAAATAAAACAAATCTTCTTTCACAAGTAGTCTCCCAGTTGATCTAACATTTCACAAGAGTAATATCAGAATGCTGCAAAAATACTGTTATCTTTGCCCATGTTTAATCACTATAAAACTTAATTTTAAGACCTCGTAATGGATGCTATGTGTGCCAATTTTTATATATTTTATTGTTCTAACTGAACAGATGGGGAATAGAGATAGAGTTTTGCCACACAATGATGTTTACACCTTTAAAATGCGTGAACAAAGATCAGAATTACATGGTGGGCTAATTAGTCTGTTGCTGAATGAGTATTTCTGAGCCCTTCTTCCACTAACAAAGATTTACAAGTCTTAGAATAATTGAAATTAATTCTGAAATAGAATTCACTTTGATTCACTTTGAATTAACTAAAAAAGTGCTAAATTATATAAAAAGCATTTTTTTTTTTGCTTTTAAAAAAATGCTTATGCAAAATCATTTGACTTGCTAATGCCGTCTTTGTTCAAGTAATGATATTCAAAAATATACTTCCTACTGGAGGTGGAAAACCCAAATTAGTATAGTTGGTAACGAGAGGGCAATGTTGGGTTCCTTCTATGAGTGACTCATGTCCTGAACCAAGCTCTTTGGGATGCTCAGAAATTCTCAAGAAATCTTTAGCTTTTTGCAGGATCACACCACTGGTATGGCTCACCATAAAAATAGCATTCACACATTACTTCAGCTTATATATTGCAGGCCATCAAGTAGTTTCTTCTTTCCCAGGATCTATTATCTAGAAGTAATGTTCAACCTGTTTTATATTCTCCACTCTACCCCTCTCTTTTCCATTGTTACTATGGACATTCGTACAATCATTTTATTTAAGAGCTTATCTGTTCCCTGCATGAAGACGCATATCCAAATTCAGAAGGCACTACTGTAGTCCTCATATTGGAAAATGATGGGAGAAGCTAGGCACCTTGGGAATGTTGCTAATTTGAATAACCTTCAGCACTGCTGGCAAGAAGTTGCCATAAAGCACAAGCTGGAAGGCAAAGTCACATCACCCTGCAGCTCGTGCTGTTCTCAGGCTGTCAGGCATCAGGTACCTTTAGTGCTGTCCAGCCATCCAGTGAAGCGAGCCACAAAGACATTATTCACTCATAAATGAGCTGCTGATGCTGTCAGCATCCAGTTTGCCATCCACACCTGCTGTGTGCTTGTACCGCAGCTAAATCAATCATCCCAGCTCAGGTATGGTGATGCTGGGTTGCACGAGGCTGGTGCGGGTAAAAGCTGTGTGAGCTACTACTCATGCAGTATGTCCTTTCACAGAGATATACTACTTATTGCAGGCTGCTGTAGTGGGTACCTGCCTTCGCAGAGGTACACCCTCCATCACTGTATCTGAACTGGGACTGTTGTTTTATTCTGTTGGACCATCACTGCACCGAAAGCAGCTGTTCTGTGGGACTAGATCCTGGAGTCCTTACATGTAGATCCACAGCAGAAGGTGGAGATCTCTGCTGCTGTAGCCCACTGGTCCTTCTTTGAAACTGGGCTTGTGACAGTGTGAAGTGAGGTGCTGAGAAAACAGAGTACAAGTGGTGCGCAGAAGAGAAGCTCAGCACTGACTGCGCTCCCATGGGTTTGGAGCCTGGCAATCCCCAGCTGCAGGCATTAGACTGGGTAAGACACGTTGGGGAAAAGCACAAATGGAATGAGTGCAGTTAATGATGAATATAAGAGAACAAATATTTGGGAATTTTCTCCTCCCCTAAGGGCTCCTCCTTTTCTTGCTGGGCCATGTCTTCTCCCCAGATAATAAGCAATGAAATGGGATTGTGAAAAACAGTAATAGACCAGAAGGAGGTAGTGGGAAATTCTGTGTCTCTGTGCTGCATTGGCTTTTAAAACTCCTCTATTTCTTCACAGTGTTACTTTATGTCCCTTTATATACAGAAAAAGTGAATGCAGAAATAGCTTGATGAGATTAGGTCTGAGATCCTAGATCATATAATCTTTCATACACGTATTAGATGAAGTTCTAGTATTGAGCATGTTAAGTGTTTCAATTACAATGCAGTGTAATTTTTAGCAAGAAGTCACCCAAGAACAGATGAGTTCCAGTAACAAGAATTAAATTAAATTAACATGAAAGGAAGGGAGATCACTAATAGGCAATAAATAATCTTTCCAGATTCTGAAGCAACATTTAATGCTGAAATACTATCACTTTATCTACTATCTCCTTAACATCCATGCCATTCATTAATTTAATATTGATCAATTAATAATGTGCCCAAAGCTTAGATTCCTTGTGATAAATTTCCAAAAGATTGTTTTCTTCATGAATGTATACTGTACATCTTAAATGTAAATTTTGACAGCAGGTGACACCTGACAGAATATTTCTCATCCCTCCTAGATTGCTAGTTTTGGCCTAGGATGAGGTGTGGAAACCATCAATCAATGACCCTTAAAAGCTTTTTTTCTGTTTCTCTTCCTATTTAGGTGAATTGTGTGTTTCACATGGCGTCATTATTCTGTCAAAGGTAGCATTAGATTCAATGCAGCACAAAACAGTCACTGACACTTTGGCCCTGAATTGTTCTGATTTATACCCACCCTTATTTAAATTACATTAGTAAGCTGCTGACAGCTGAGATGACTGCTGAGTGGTTGAACATCTGCAATAGAGTTGAGAGATGAGCTTAAAGAAGATAGGGTTAAAAAGAGTCCTCCATACACTGTGGATGTGGAGGTATCCTAAGGGGTTAGATGCCCTAGGTCCTCCAGGACATGGCATGTGATGCTTCCATCTGCAGACAGGGAGGGATGGGAAAGCCTTACACAGCCTTCCCCAAGGGAAAGCTTGGTGTCATTAAGCCTAGTATGTGGGGAAAAAACGGTGCTCTTTCACAGGTTTTATCATGCTAGTCCAGAATGTCCTTGTGGAAAAATTAAGCAGTGCCCTCTGGGTCCCTGAAGAGAAAGTAGGCTTGGCTTCTATTTTTGTGACTACAGTCATTAAATTTATGTGGATAACTGCCTGGAATTTCCCTGTCAAGTATCTCTACTGACAGGGGGTGCAGGTCTGTCTTTTCAAACATGTCTTGCTAATCTCCTTGAACTTCTTCCAAATGTTCAATACTCTTTCGGGAAAGAGGTACCCACAAAGGCACGTATTCTAGTTTTGGTCCGTAATGGAAGGACAGAGGCAGAAAAAAGTTGTTCTGTTCCTGTACTGTGAAGGGATGTTTCCATATACAGAATTCATTATTATATGGTCTCTTTTTACTGCCTCCTTATATTGCAAATATATTTCTGGTCTGAATAACTTTTCTTGATTTTTTTTTTTTTTTTTTTTACATCTCTTTCACCTGGTTACTTTTTCAGCCCTCTGGAAATACACAGATTTTCAATTATTTCTAACAAGACCACTTTCTTCAAAAGTTCGGTCATACTTTACCTTTTTCTATGTTTCTAATTACTCATGAGTCTTTCTTTTCTTTTTAAAAATGAATTTCATGAACATCCCACACACTTTATCTTAGATAATTAGAGAAGGTGGCAAATAAAACCTATGAGAGGGATTTTCAAAGGCACACAAGTGAGAGATCCCCAATTCCCTGTGGCATTTACTGACTTGGGCACATAACTCTCTTGTTTTCCCCTGTCTCTGAAAACCTCTTGTTATCTCTGCGGTGATCCCTGTGCCCTTCCCCTCATCTCAACAGGACTTGTCAATCATCTTTAACTACAGCTTCCCACATCCACTCCAAGTCAATTTGAATTAATTTTACAAGCAAGGTTTGTTGAAATTGAAATCAGGAATTATTATACTGTCCCCTTCCCTTCATCCGCTAACTCTGTAGCGCTTACTGAAAGGAGTAATCAAGTTTGTCTGACAGGAGCTATGTTTTAATACTCCTTGTGAGTCTGTCTCATTCTCACGCTGTGGTAAACAGCAATTGCCTGAGCCAGCCTGTGATAGGCACCTCAGCAGGAGGCAAGCAATGGTGCTGCACCATGGAGTACAGAAATGAGAAGAACTCTTACACAAACAAACTTCTAATAAATTAGCTGTACATCAGTTTCTGAAAATCTACAGAAGAGTTCTGTGTCTCTCTGTAAGCCTACACACAGAGAAGCTGCCACAGAGGGGAAGGGGGGGTTCAAGAACAGGTCAAAAAGCTTCTCCATGGCTTTGAAAGTGATTTTCTCCAGTCTCCGAGTACCTAGGAAGCAGTGAGATCTTTAGGTGCTTTAAATTCATCCTTCCCACATGATTATCTTGTTTGTCTGCTGATTGACATCCTGTGGGCTGGGGCTCCTAGCTTATTGAATAATTCCTAGCTGGTACTCAGGAGCTGAGATCCTGCTTAACTTTGCAGCAGCCATCATGGGCCTCATTTCCCAAACGCCGTCAATACCCCACTTTAGAGAACACGGATGTAATTTCATAGGTCTTGCCTTAACAATGGTGCAAGTGTCATATACTACTCCTAGGAATTGTGCTGTTGGATGTGTGCCATATCCCATCATGATCTTGACTTCAGAAGGTCTCAGCAAAACTGCAATATTATGCAGGATCCGTGTCGAGATTTATCATATCTAGTTTTTAGTGCAACTATGAAAGGATTATTTTCAGCTGGTAAGATAGCAGGCTTTAAGCTGTACATGTGCTTATGTGATTATCTGGATGATGCTTCCTCCCAGTTCTGAAGATGTGTTATTTCTTTTCCCTCTTCCCTGCTGGTGCTTCAGTCACCCAAGGATATTCAGTAAGAATGATTATTGATGCAGTAGGCGTGTGCTGATTTATTTAATATCCCAGAATGCCTATCATGATTAATTTTTTTATTTATTTTGAATGAGATGCATAGTCAGTGCTTTACAGTTAAGCATAAAGACTTATCTCCTGCCCCAAGACAATTGAAAATGACAAAGCAGGAACTGGGACCACTGAAATGAATATAACATAAATGCAGAGAGAGTGGTTGTTCTCTGTAATTTCTATTAGTATTCCTTAGAATGGTTCTGTTTAAACTTTATTACAGTGTGGAGTAAGATCATAATCTCTTCATACTCTTTTGGTTTTAAATCAATGAAACTCCTTGTGAGTTAAATCAAGTTTTGTCAAGACCATGCCTTTCTGCCCCAAATCTTCTTAATTACCTATCTTCATCTGTGACACTTTCATATTTTTAAGACTTCTCAAATTATTTCATTTTATTGTTTGCTCATCAACTGTGTGATCAACTAACCTAGAAATCATATCATGTGAATGCAAAATAGAGGGGAAAAACCACTTACATACAACCTATTTCCATACTGAACATTCTAGTTGGTGTGTGACAGCTGAGTTGTTTTGTGATGTGTCACGAAACAGGAAAACTCCTGAATGGATGAGGATGGTTTTCCATAGGCTGCAGCCTAATGTTTAAGCAAGACCCTATGGTTGGGCACAGGTCTGTTAGCACGAACGGGGTTCTGCCCATGGGTATTCAGTTGCAGCATTAATACCTTAAAATTGAGTCCTTAAGCTTCCCATCTGTTCAGGTCCTAGCAGTGCAGAGCAATCTTCTGATGCAGCTGGCAGCCAAGAGAACTTACTTCATGGAAAAGTGATAGCTGGAAAGATATCTATATTCCTCAGAAAGACTGGCTAAACAATTAAAAGAATGAACATGTAAGAGGTCTGCAAGCTCAGCTACCTGCAAGAACGGAGACCCAGACCATTCCAGAGAATCACGGCAGGTTCTCTCCAGCTTAGCACCACACAGCTGAATTCTCCAAGTAACCCCATCCACCAGGCAGAAGTACTGGGGCAGGTGGCTGTAGGGCACTTTTCTGCTTGCTGACTACATAGGACATTCCACCTAAAATTCTTTGAAGGCAGCCATGAAAAGGGGCTGCTCAGCCTCTGTGGAAGGCACTTCCCTGAAACAGTTTGCTGGCTCAGCACTGCCTTCAACTGTTGCAACGCTTCCCTTTTGCAAGTCCACTTATATTACCCAAGTGCAATGGTAGAAAATCACCCTTCCTGTACCTTCTGTGCTCTGCTGTTTTGTATACAGTCCAGGTGGGAAAACAAGCTGCTTTTCTGACATTTTTTTTGAAAGAAAGCGCTATTTATTTCTGGCTCTGGGGATATTTTCTGGCAGTGGCATATTGTATTCTCTGCAAGCCATCATCAGCAAAGTCCTATTTCCCTCCTCCTCCCTTTTCAGACTGTAACTCTTGGACAGCACAGTAGAGCCATGTAACCAAAAGCATTGCTCCCACCTGAGAGTCCCAGTTTATTGGACACCACTGGAGGAGAAAGAGTGGCTGCTTCTACTCTCCCCCTACACAGGAGGAAATAGTTATAGCCTTAACGTCCTTCTCAGTCTCCAACGTCTTATATGGCTGAATGATGCCAACTGCATAGTCTGCAGATTCAGCATGGAATTTGGGTTATTTTGTTTATTGGTTTGTGCTTTTTCCCTTCTGTAAGCTTTCTCCTAGAGACACCAGCTGCAAATCTGGGCCAGCAGCCAACTTTGTCTCTCCTTGAATAAAAATAAGATGGAGCTGGTGGGAAGTGCAGAGAGGGCAGCAGAAGATCACACAGCCACTTGTATCAACCACGCAATGCTCACCCAAGCTGCAGTGAGCTGCTGAGATGCTGCCCCAGAGGAGGAGTCTTAAACAATGCCCGCAGAGACAGGTAGGCACCTGCAGATGCACCTCGCCGACGAGCTGATCTCAGCTTCTCCTGAGCTAGTGGGGCACAGAGCTGCAGGAGGAGAGGGCTTACAGCCCCCTGCACCCCCATGACAGCCAGGTGGGAAAGTGACCCTGGGGGGTCCTGGAGAGAGTGGAAGCAGGTGCAATGTGCTCAGAGTGACTTTCCTAGGCTGAGGTGGGAAGCATCAGTGAATTCCCTGGGGAAAGTCAGCAGCACCTCTGTGCCATTTGGGAGAGGTTGTGAAAGGTGGCTAGAGGCTGGAATCAAGGGCATGAAAATAAGCAGTGGCTGCTCAGTAGATGGATGGTGAGGGTGGAATGGGAAAAAAATCTGCAATTTCTTCCCTCTCCCTTGCAAACTGCAAAGGGTAGAAACGTGACTCCAGAGGGAAACTAAATTCAATAGTGGGCAAATGAAGGGAGGCATTTCTGAGTTTGCCAGCCTTGTTGGCCCAGAAAACTTTCTCTCTGATGAATCCACCCTTTCACTGAACTCATAGTCGCGTCCCAACGCAGACCTTTCCTTCCCCCTCCTTACCCATCTGCTCAAGGTGCTTTCTTCACCAGCTGCCTTTCGACTGATTGCATTGCAGCAGTGCTGCGTATCGGACACGGATCTGTGGTGGGGAACGGCTGCTCAGCTCCAGCATCACTAACTGAGCCATCCCTGACAGCACAACAGGTGTGTCCCTCAACTCATTAAAAATAAATTAAGCTTTCAGGGAAATCCAGAGCAGCAAAGGGGTTCTGGGAGGTGGCAGATGTGTCTGTCCAGATGTTCTGCTGGGTGAGCTGGGGGCTGTTACTGGGTACAAGCCCTGGGGTGTAACCATTTGGTGTGTACTCAGGTTGCAGGCGTTTGGGTAGTTAGGTGATGATGGATGAGCAGGTACCGGGAGGTTTAGGCAGCAGATGAGTTGCAGTTTAAAAAACGTCTGAGATGCCTGAATTGTAGTCAAAGCTGCCAGCTTGTCTGTTTCTGACCCCCCACCCGTGGGCTGATGTCCTGGCCTCTGTCCATCCCCAGGGAGATGAACACTGCCCAGGGCTGGGGCTGCCCTGCTCCTTGCCTGGGGTGGGGGGCTGGCCCTGGCTGCCAGGCCCTGCCCTGCTGCTCCCCAGGGACCCCCCCAGTCCCTGATAATGTATGTGCATACAGGAGCTCTTCAAATAGATATATTCTTAAGAAGAAACACAAGGATGGAATACTAAAGTAGTTAAAAAAAAAAAAGAATAGTCACAAAAAAGCAGGAAGAGCAACAACGCCTCTGTCATATTACAATTGTGGTTGATTAAATGTAATCACTTTCCTGTAATTTTTCTGTATTTTTCAGGTCAAGAAATAGAAGCTGTGCAAATACCTGCCTTGGACAGTTCTGCTCACTGCTCATTTCCCCTTCCTTGCATTTGAAACAGCTCATAATAATTTCATTCAGGACAGAAGGGTGATGTGCTTAAACTAATACAGGATGGGAATGAAGATGTAACTCTGTGGACTGAAAGCAATCACCCACAAAATACAGACCAGAAGAGTCCAGAGGATGATGAAATGCCAGCACACTTCTGGAAATATCTGTTTGTCAGAGAAATAAAAAAAACCCAGCCCCATTCTCTGCCCTCCCCCTCCCCGTTCAATTTATGTGACTGCTAAGATTGGCTTTTAAAAACAATGGAGCCGGTAGAAGGAAAACTATGAATCTTAGAAAGTCTTTTCAACAGGGCGAGAGTTAGGTGTGTCCCTAGGGATACTGAGGAAAGATTTCTTCTTATTGTCACATATGAACAGTGTGTCAAACAAAAAGTAGTGTATATGCATATAATAGGTTCTAAATCCTAGAACTAGTGTTTGTCAGTTATTACCTATTTGCCTCTCTACTCACAAAATCTTAGATCTTTGCTTATTTAGACACTGTCAAAATAACTGTCCATTATATCAGTAGAGAGGAGTCTATAAAAATGGAGACAAAACATCTTACATCCCTATTAGGCCACTTTTGCTGTCATTTCTTGTGAAGAGCCTTAGTACAAATGAGAATCTGGCACATTCCTCTTCATAAACACTGCCATTTATTAGCAGGTTAAGATAGGAAAAGTAGAGTCCTTTTGATGCGTAGCATAGGAGATAATTAATTAGAGTTGTAATTCAGCAGAAAAGTGTTAAATTTAAACCTCAGAAGAATTATAAAACTTAATGAATTGACCTGAAATGTGATGAAATTTCTAGCAACTTATTTAATTGCCATAAATTAAGTGACCTAAAATCATGATTGGACATTAAAAAATTGAATTGGTTGACCTGACCTGTGAGCAGGCAGTAAATAACAAACTGAGGAGGAACTGATAATGCATGTATATTCTGAGAGGAAAAGAATGCATCTCTGTAGGAAAATACAAATCATTTATATAATAATTCCTGGCCCATGAAGATTACCATTTTAAATCTAAATTAATTTCTAGGAAGACCCAAAGGCTTCAGCAGGAGGACTTCAAATAATATTTTGAATGAAGGAGTTCCTGATATAAGTATTTAAAGCAGGAGATGCTGAATGGGCAGTTTTCTTTCTGCTGCTGTTTCCCTACCTCACTTAACTCCCGTCTCCTTTGTGCTGTGAGTGCCTGCCAAGCAGCCTGTCAGCTTTCGCAGATGTTTGAAGACCTGGATTGATGAACGTGCTCTATATACGGTATCTCTGCTCCTCAGATTTTAATGTGTCTCCTAGATATTTGGGAGAGTTCCCTAACCCTTACACCACATCTATTAAATTAGCAAAAATAGCAGGGAGGTTTAGGTTAACGGACTATGAAGCTGGTAGAGCTAAACCTGAGGGGACACACAGAAGTGTCATACATTGTTCTTAAAAAAAAAAAGGCCTAAATATAAACAAGTTTATTAAAATGTAGAAATAAAAAAAAAAAGGAGTTCTGCAGTTCAGCTTCGAGGAGCCCAGTTTCTCTCTCCATTTACCAGACTATAAACTCCAAGTGATGCCGTTGCTCAGCAGAAGAGAATTGCAGCCAGTGTGTAAGTACAGTGGCAGGCTTAATGCCATGTTTGTTTGTTTTATCAATTCCTCCCCCACATATGACTAATGCATGATATTCAGGCCTTCCAGAAGGTGGAAAGAGCTGCATCCACAGCATTCCCTGTGGGTGCCATTAACGCAACAGAATAGAATAGAATAGAATAGAATAGAATAGAATAGAATCATTAAGGTTGGAAGAGACCTGTTGATGTAATTGCTGCCATGCCAATGTAAGGTGTCCTGTAGCCAGCGAAGACCTGTGCTGGGAAGGTTCACAACCTTTGCCACTGGAGACATTTGGAAGCACACTTAGAGGATATTTACTGAAATCATTTTCATCAGCTAAGTGTCTGTTTCCTCGCACCAATTGAAAGTAAACCGACTGCTCCCAAAATGCCGGTGTTTTCCCTTTTCGTTGCCTTTCTCATTCTGCTGTGTTCACCACAGCGGTAGGTGCTGCCAAATGGCATAAGATCACTTGCACTACAGGAATAAAATTGTATGCAAATCTAAGGGATTTCAAAAGCTACTCAGAGGCTCAGGTGGCTTTATTCAATAACAGCTAAAGCAAACAGGCCCTGAAATACGGCTTGGTAGGAACCTGTGCATCCTAAGGCAGAAAGACTGCAAACACTGTGAGTCAGCGCTGAAGTTCTGGGCAAGTTTTAGTGTTTAGAATCAGAAAGTCATCCACCTAATTAAGGATTGATTTTAAACTTATACTTCCCCTTCATTACTATGCACTACAAGAGTGTACTACAAACATTACTATGCCATTATTGGTTCATAATGTGGTGCCATTACTCTGTCCCAGCTCAAATTACCACTGTAATGGCTACTGGCTTCCAATAACCTACCCCGATGTGAGATTCCACAAGGGAGACACAGTTTATGTGAGGCACCACAATAAATGTCTCGTAATATGCATAAAAGACCAAATTGCGCATAAAAGATTGAACATCCTCTGAATGCAAAGACTCCGCGCTCTCTGCAACAGATGTTTTCTTTCATGCTGCCCAGAAAGGATATATCTTGGGGATTGTTTTAATGCAAATATATGTCATTGTCTCAATAAACAGTTGTCAGTGCCACTTGTGGCATCTACTTCCCTTCTACTTTCCCATCGAGCTCTCTGTCTTTTTAGTTTAGACTGGGGTGTGAATACGTAAAATAATGCTGGACTCACCCTTTAGAGTGCAAAGCCATGCAGGTATCATCCTCCACAGAGCTGCTCCCCGCTCTCCTGTCACACGCTGTTGACCAATGTGATTTCAGTTACCTGCATTGCAATTGAATTCGGTTCCCACTGCCCACAATTTCTTGTCTGTCTCACCGCCACATATTGGAGTTCCCTCCTGTTCAGTGCTCACATCAGTCCTTACAAGAGATGTGCTCTGCTAAACAAACACCACACACACTGCATTTCCCATCCAGCCCCTCTAAGATTATCATTATTTATTTATTTCAAACCTTGCATTTTTTCAAAATATTTTAATTACTATTCTCTCATCCTATTTTTCTTTATTTACAGTTGCCATGATGCATTAACTAAACTTTGATTGACTAATCTTTGAAATATATCCTTAGGAGTAAGTCATATTTTAAAACAAAAGATAACATATCACTCTAACAGGGACATGCAATTCAGACTAGCACTTCTTTTCACACACAAGTTATTTATGCATATATAAAATGTAGACAACTACCCAATCTATCAGGGAAAATTCTCCATTTAATTTTTCTTTCATCTCTCTCCCTCTGTGATTTGTATCTCACAGTCAATAACTCTTTTCCTCCCACATCATATGACCTCTCACTTTCTTTTCTACAGTTTTAAATGAAAAAGTAGACTTTTTTTTAAATCCATGCATGATTTTTTTTTATTTGTGGATGCAAGAGCCTATAGCATTTTTTTTGTTTTACTTTTCAGAAAACTACTTCTTTGAAAGTGAATTCTTTGTGAAGTGAATTTCTTTGAAAGTGAATTCTTTGCCATCCACCATATTAAAAAAAACTTGCATACTTCATAGCATTAAGTAATACCTTTTCCATTCACAGCAGTGACCTGCAGTCAGAAGTTCTCTAATTTTTCTTGCTTATTTCTAAGTGAGGAAAGATTGAAAATTGTGCTATTACAAATCTCTGATAAGGATTGGGGACCATTCCTGCTCCATTCACTGATAATAAAGTTCTAATCTTTGACTTGAGGCTAGACTGTGGATACGTGATAGAAGATGTGTAAAGAGCCTACTAATGCAAATTGTGTTATCCATCTCTTAAAAGACGGATTGGAGATTCAGTTTCCTCTGAGCCCATCCTGACACACTGAAGTTAGCAAGTATTTTGACAGTGAATCTTCTTGAGTTTTTCATTACCATGGGGACTCTAATAGACAGACAGATATCTAAGATATTTGTGTGGAAGTTATTGTTTTTCCCCTTCTTTAGTAATAATATCTGAATTTGGTGGTGCTCTTGCTTGCCAATTTTGCCATTATCAAAATTACAAGTCCTTATTTCTTTGACAGATTTCAAATAAGGTGACATGACGTATTGCTATGAAGTAAAGATTTTATGTTATTGCTTTCAGGAAGTGCTTCAGGAAAAGAAGGTGCCTATTTCTATCAAGTAATTAAAAGGTTTTAATGTTTTGATGTATAGGGCAAGTGGACTCTCTGACTGGAATAACAATTTGTGTTTCAGTGAACAATCACAAAGCTTGCACCATGTAAAAATCAGAAGAAAAGAAATGGAATATGAATACAGCAGAAACACAAACCATTTATCGTAGTAAAAATGTTATTGTTTTATAGGAACTTTGATCTCAAATCATATTATATTGGAATTAAATTATATTTCTGGTGAAATGGAACATATTAGTTAGAAAAGATCTAACTTTCAAAAGGCTGTAAAGAAGTCTCTGGAAGGGAACAAAATGGTTGAGAGGGTACATTTGTTTATTCGTGCTTTGTAATTAACAGTCATTAATGACTTAGAATCAATCTGATTAATGGGGCATTGTCTTTGCAAATTTGTTTTCTGTACTGTAAGGAAAACACTGAGGAAGAACTGTGAGAAAGGTTATTAAGACATCAACAGCTTCGATAATGAGACTAAGCAAACTCTATATCACTTCTGATGGAACAAATTAACAACGAAAAAAACAAGGGGAAAAAAAAAATCTTTGTAAAGACAGTTTACCAAAAACAGGCAGTAGACTCCAATTTCAAACTAAGGCCTTTAGGAATGAAATCTGATCTCTAGCTATCATCTGTGATCCAGAGATCCCAGGATTAATGTTCTGTCCCTTTCAAATTACAAATTTAGCCAAATACTTTCTAAGTTAAATTTCTTGCAGCCAGTTGAAATTAGTGGGGACGTGCACAGTTACTTTGTTAAGTTTGAGATCAGATCTTTGTCTTTGAATGAGACTTGGCTGATTTAGGTAACAAATACTGGGGAAACAACAGCTTTAGACTGGAGAGCCCCAGCTTCTACTTTGACAATAACTTGCAACACAAAGCTAGCTGAATTTCTCTCTTTATTAATTCTCTTCATATTAAGACTGATAGAAAAACTGGCCTTTTAATTTGATGTGACCATATTTCAACTCGTATTTCCTCTGCAGGACTCACACCTGCAAGTATACTCTGAAAACAAAACAATGGAATCATTAGTATGTGGATCTGCTTTTGCACTGGTGGCTCCAATTAGCTAGGAAATTAGCTAGGTCTTCAGAGCTAAGCCTGTGACCAAGTCTCTGTTAACTCCATTGATTTCCTTCTACTGACAATTTGAAAAGTCAGTTACTGAAACTGGGCATCTTCAAGAATTGAGATCTCTTTGTTTGCTTTAGCTTTTTGAAATTCTTCATCTTCTGTCCAAGCCTTGTCTTCCTCCTGTCCAAGGACAGAGCTGATTTCATAAGAAACATTTGATTATAATCTATTATTTCTCAGAGATGCACAAGAAAAATATTTATTTCACCTCAGCTGGCTCCAAGAAATATCATCTAAAATTTTCCATCTCTCATGATAAAAAAAAAACTTAAGTGTCCTACTGCACATGATGAGCATCTGTTCTGTTGTCATCTATTTCCAACATCAGACACTGAAATACATTTAGCTTCGAGAAATTGTATTTTTCTTGACTGTAAACATTTGCAAAAGCTATGAAGTGTTGTCCTCTTTAAATACTGGAAAAGACTTAAACTGAAAATAAAAAATTGTGATATCATGATTTAAAATCAAGGTAAAATAAATTATTTTGATGAATCAATGCAGCAAGAAACAAGCAGTAATTATGTAGATACAAATGATTACAGACTTGGATGTACTGTGTTTTGCCAGAAGAGGTTTTTTCCCCCCACCTTCAATAAATCATTTGCTTAGGATGTCAGAAAGGTGCTGAGATTGCATCACTGAACACTTAAAACCCAAGCATTTCTGCAAATCTTGAGAATCTCTTGTGTTCTTTTTTTTTTTCTTTTTCCTAGGGAGCCACCTTATATAAGATTAAAATAAAATCCTTACTTATTCAGAGCCTAGAGTGCATTATGAAAATTCTACTTAAGAAAGTACTGCAGGTGAAAGCTTTGCTTTTGTTAACCGGTATGAAATTATCACAGGTGAGCATTACAGTAGAAAAGGGGGGGGGGGATAAAACACAACAGATATGTAATGATTAATGCTTCAAACTTTTTCTGATGTAAATCTTCCATGCTTGGGAGCCAAAATGAGAAGCTACCTATGTTCCTGTCTTTATGGGATCAAGATACAATGGTTTAAAACATCATGCATACATTAGCAAAATTAGCTGATTATGAATCAACCGCAAAAAAGTTTCTGTTTCATGATCTACCAGTGGAAGAAACAAACTCCATCTATTCAAGTTTAAAGCCACAGAAAAGAATTCAAATATCATATTTTAAGTAATGCTGTTAATGTAAAATGAAATAGTATGAAGACAATAAAAGCAGACAAAACAAGATGCAGCTTCTTTGGTTCTAGGTACAAAGCTGATTTTATTAAAGATTATTTTGTCTATAATATTCTATACTACTACTACTACTACTACTACTACTACTACTACTACTACTACTACTACTTATTATTATTATTATTATTACTATCGAGAGTTCTCATGTTTCAACAGCTGGTGAACAATTCGTAAATAGAAATTTAATTCAGTTATAATAATTTTCCTAATATGGACCATTTTTCTAATATGGACATTGTATTTAAGCATAGAATCATAGAATGGTTTGGGTTGAAAGGGACCACAAGGATCATCTAGTTCCAACCCCACTACCAACCCTACACTAGACCAGGTTGCCCAAAGCCCCGTCCAACCTGGCCTTGAACACTTCCAGGGATGGGGCCTCCACAGCTTCGCTGGGCAACCTGTTCCAGCGCCTCACCACCCTCACAGTAAAGAATTTCTTCCTAAAGTCCAATCTAAATCCCCCCTCTTTTAGTTTAAACCCATTCCCCCTTGTCCTGTCACTGCACTCCCTAGTAAACAGCCCCTCTCTGTAAAAGGATTGCTCTGTGAACCACTTCTTGTGAGGCTTTTCATTGCATATTTTGCTGGTATAATAATTGTTGGGCCTATATAATACTATACCTAAGTCTTACCTGAAGAAGATGGAAGTAAGTGAGAAATGTAACAATAATATTGAAAGAACATTAAGATGGTGGTTTGTGTTAAAAATAGTCTTTCTTATGCAATCGATTCACTTGAGACCTCTTGGTATAGTCTTTAGGAAAAGTAAGTATGTTATAAATAAATAATAACAAATAAAAATATAAGTTTAAACTTCTGTTCCAGAAGACTATTAAGGACATACCACAAAACTCACCTATTACATTATCTGACAAAGTGGTTCTCCTGGAAGAATGATGTTAAAAGTTTCAAGGTCAGGCCTTGCAAAGTTAGGAATCTTCAGTTATACCCGGATGCATACTGTTTCTTCTCAGGATTGGTGTCACATTCAGGGCACTAAATAAAATATCCTCATTTTTTTTGCAAATGTTACTTATGCCTGAATTTTGAAATTTTTGAAATTAAAATCTGTTTTTGAGGGAAGCTTTCTTGCTCCTAAGCTGGAACTATAGCTCCCAGAAATACCTGTCTTTTTCCCTCCATCATGCACATGTACTCTCGCTTGCTCTCTCACAGGATAGCAGCAGAGGACCCTCTCACACTAACTTTTTTTTTATACCTTTTGTAAAAACACTTGAAATGTACTATATATAAATCTCTGAATGCATTTCATCACCTCTCAAATTTATCCTGGTTGCTGTTGTGTCTTCAGAAGGAATAACAGAAGGTATAGCAGCTTGCAGGAAGGACTGGGCACTGTTAATGCACAGGTACCCAGTGGAGCGCGGCTCACAGCTACTCAGGTCAGAGATGCTGGGCTGTTTGAATCAGAAGTGCTTCTAGCTGGTAGAACTGCTCTCAGCATGGGTTGCAGTGAACAAATGATATTGTGGTAGGGATGCAGGATATTACCGGCAAGCCACCACAGACCTTTGTGCTCTGCCCAGATGAGCAAAAAAGCATGAGCCTTGCTCTCTAAAGCATCCAAACAGAGGAAGGGACAAGGGGATGTATTCTCACCCGTGGCATTTTCTGAATGCTCACCATCTCTGAACTGAGAGAAAAACCTTTCTCATTGTATTTTGTAGAAGCTGACATGCTGAGATGATATACTTTGTTATTCTTCTGCTCCTATGCACGTAACTGAGAAATCAGTACCAGCGTAGACACTGGCAGAGATGCACAAGGGACAGCAGGATTTCAGCAGAGGAATGTGTGTTGCAAAATGAATGGCTTTATAACTTCAGGATTTTCCTAGGAAATACAGGGGCACGAAAGAACAAGAGACATGTTCAGGTATGGTGATCTGCTTGAGTCAAGAGCTCTTGACGGCAACAACGTGCCCTTTTGAACCTACCAGACCCAAGGAGGGCACAAGATATTCTAAGACCTGCTATCAGTGGACCTCTTCAGGTCTTCAGCCTTGTCATCTGGGGACACCTTTGCACACCCCTGCAGAGAGTGTAATGCCGCACTTGAATTTTCTGGAAGTGAAGCTAGCAAATCCTGGTTTAGAGCTAGTCTGAGGAAGATATGGGAGAATGAATCTGAATGTGAAGTATATAGAGATAGAATATATATTTATTTCTGTTTTGGTCAGTCATATGCCTCAGTCATTCACAGTGTTACTGTTTGATATCAGGACTCCCAAATTCTCTTTCTTTTTGTACTTTCTCCCTTAGAATGACCACCATGTCCCTCCCATGCCCTCACCTTCTTGCTGAAAAGGCAAAAGGAAAGATCTGTTTTGGGAGCTGGAAGAGAGATGCTCTCAGCCGTGTGGTGAAAGCTTACTTAACCAGGTATACTCTTTCCTTGCAGGCAGCTAAAGGGTTACTACAGCCCTGATACTTTCTGTGGGTCTATGTCTGCCTTGCCAAAGGTGATTTACAAATCTTCCTAGAGAGGACTCTCCACTAAGCAGGTTTTTGAAATACAGTGCACGTATTTTTGTGAACTTTCTTCCATCTATTTTACTAGCTTGAACAAATCTAGCAGTCTGGGACTCAAGAGGTGAGCCATCAAAAGAACGCTCCTCAATCGCTATTCCTACAACATATTTATTTAAAAACCATCGGCCTAGCATTTGCAAGCAATGAGATACATGGCTACTGGGAATATCCCCATTTTGGAATGGCTTTGACATCACAGCAACAGTAATCTGGTGTGAATTAAGGCCGTTAAAATGTCAAGGAACTAACTGTCTTTGGAGGGTTGTGAGGGTAGATTTACTTTGTCAGTTTTCCTCACAACAGATCAGAGGAAAAAAAAATCCACCAGCTCTAGGAAGATTCATGTGACAAACGTCGCTCAGCATATTTGCGGAATTCCTAATACTGTCAAAAGATTTTAAAGCCACTGTTTAAAGAGTATTTTCTACTCTCTCTTTTTTTTTGTCCTTACTAGCAAATCCTTAACAGCAACACTTCATGTCTTAATATTTTCACAGTTAAAATCTGCAGAAATCCACAGAAACATATGCATGTGCATATGTTTAACTTCAGTTGCTGTTATTGTTCTGATGCAACTAACTTAAGCTTTTTAATGTCCAGTTCACTGAAGTAAAAGAGATTATATTAGGTCCTGATGAAACTTTGTTATCTGAAAAACCCACTGCTATTAATTGTGTCCTTTGCTCCAGGATAGCATTTATGACAAAAATTAATATCCAGTGCTGACTATTCTCCTTTTAGACATCCATAGTTATTGCTTCATTTGAATTTATTCTTACATCCTGAGTATCTTAAATCGAGATGTACCTTAGTCTAAACATCTAAAATATGTATGAGCAGCTCTACAGTACCACGACAAAACCCATCCAATCCGATGCCCTGTATTGGAAATTGATTAATAACAGGTACCTCAGGAACCAGTGTAGGAAACAGAGCATCCTTATCCTCACCCCCACTCCCTCTCCCACAGCTGAGAGCCAGCTGGGCCATTTCCTGGCCTCAGTGAAGGGTCATTATGTTTTAATAGGTGCTTATGCATCTATTCTCTAAGACTGCTCATTAACCCATTTATACCTTTAGTTCTGCAACATCCTATAGCAGAATAGGGTCATCCACATTTAGATAAGTTATTTTGGCACGTAGAAGCAGGATCCGTGACCTTGATGGCTTCCTTTTGCAAAATACAAGGAAAGTTTAAGGTATGGGCCAGACTTTCGGTACCCCTCTTCGCCTTCTGTCGAGTGGGGAGGTTACAGTTCCTCTCTCAGGCACTGAGGAGCTAGCTTAACAGGAAGGGAGAGGCGCCCAAACGCCTTAGGAGGTGGCTGAGATCTCTTCAGGCTTATGAGACTGACGGTTTTGTTACAATATCCAAGAGTCTCTGAGGCCCTAAAGCCAAACCGCTGGCACCGGGAACAAGCAGAGGGAAAAAGAAGATGCCTGGGGGCATGCTGTCACCATAAATAAATAATAAAAACAAAAACCCCACAAAAAACCCCCACATTGTGGGACAGGCCAAGCTGTGGGAAACAGAGATTCAAGTATCTGGGATGACAAGCCAGCTGGGGGTCCGTATCCACACTGAGTGGATGTAGGTGTTTATCTAGGCTGATCAGCAAGGAAGAAAAGAGGTGTGTCATGTCAGAGGCAACTTTCACATGCACTAGAGGGGCTAGAAATTCTGCTGCCTGATCCTTTGATGGCAGATTTAGAGACTATGCACAGACGTTTCCCTGCCTGTTTCATATTAAGTTACTTGTTTCTTAATGCATCGTGCCCTAAACAGCCTTGCACATAGAAAGTTTTTATATTATCCATATACAGTTATCTATATAACTGTATAATTCCCATAAGTTTCCAGAGAAAGATTGGCTCACTATCTCTTATTTTTTATAAATCTGACATATACTCTGGTGGACCAGATGCACAGCTGAGATGACGTTGTGTTGAAAATGGCTGTGTGCAAGCTGCCTTATGTAATCTGAACAGGAGATTGGTAAAGGCAAAATTAGGTAGGTGAGGCAAGGTATGCACGAAAGTGGACTAAAGCTGGTGTGGTAGCTAGATGTGTAGCAGTTAGTTAGTGAAAAAAGTGAACAAATCTATGTAAAGCCTGAAAAGCTAAACTAATTTAGTAAATTAATTAGAATACACTGGGGGAAGGGGTTGCTGGGGTGTTTTGGGGTGGGTCATTTATTTATTTATTTATTTATTTGTTCATTCATTTATTATTTATTTATTTATTTAGTAGGGTTTTTTCCCAAAAGTTTAGAGGTATGTTTTAGTCCATGACTTGTTTGAAATTTGTATTTAAAGGAAGCTCTTTCTGTTCTGTTTGCTTCACTGTATTGAACCTACAATTGTAATTGGGCATGCGGTAAGATAAATTATGATATAAATTAATGTAAAAGATGTGAAGGAATAACTAAAAAAACCTAGCCATCTGAAGTACAGGATAGCTTCAATACTTCCCTAAAAGCACTTGGGAGTGTTCTCTGTGATTCACCTAGGAGTACCAGTGAGAATTGTGCATGTCAACTGGGAAGTAAAACCAGATCACTTAGTGTTCATCTTCCTTCTCATCAAGTTTCACATAAACAAACAACCAAACAACAGTTGAATTCATTGTAAATCTGATATAGAATCTGCACCTTTGTTATGCAAGCTGCAAAGGAAAGTAATTAAATTGAAGTGAAGACATGGTAGAGGAAAGTAATTAAATTGGAGTGAAGATGTGGCTTCTAATGAAGATGTATAGTATATTAGTCACTTAATTTCTCAGGTTATTAATTGCTATAAAATAAATGTCTATATGACTCAACCTTTCACGCTTCTGACTTTAATGGCAATTCAAAGCCCTTGACATTTCCACAGTGTGCTCAGTGCTGCAGAGGATCAAGTCCCTAAAAGAAAAGGAAGCACTTTTCCCTTTTTACTTAGGGTTGAAGTGATAAACATCCAACTCCTCAGAGACACGTCAAATGTACATATGGGTGCAGAAAACCATAATGTGATCTTCCACTGTGATTAAACCAATGATGCAGAAAAAAAATGGAAACTCCTACTGCTTTGGACTGAGTTTTGTATCTGTTATCCTGTGTAGTTAATCCTGCAGAAATTAGACTGTTTACTCTGATGACCGAGAATTAGTGAATCAGGTAATGCTCTGTGTGACTGTTTCAAATCTTAATCTAATCTCGGTGGGCCTGGTTTTATATACCAATGTAACTGGGAGCAGCTCCAGTGATGTTGACAGAGTTATACCTGTAAAAGGTTGGTAAAAAGGAGTCTGGAATCTAGCCACTTTATCTTCATGCTGTATGACTTTCTATCCTGAATTTCTTGGGGCCTAAACTTGCCTCTCTGAAAATTAATGGACATATTTCAATGACTTCAGCTGAAGCAGGATTGGACCATGGAAAAACTGTGCTAGTACCTTCCCTGACGATGTTCATACTCCAGTAAACTCCATTAGAAAAACTAATTTTATTCTAAACACTTATAACACAGCATTTAGGTAGGAAAAAAGTACCATCAATCACTTGGTGTTATCCCACAGATAACACTACACACATCAGTGATGTGCTTAGAAGGCAAGAAGATCCAGATGAATTGGTACAGTTTGCCTGTTTTTTTTCACTTTATAAACTAAACTGTTGCAGAGATATAAAACACTACGTAGCTATAATTTCTACTGGTAAACTCAAGTATATAAAAAGGCCTTTTAGGAAAACAGCAGGATTAAACAACAAAGGATAAATTTACATAATTTTACAGGGAAATATGAGACCAGTGTTCAAAGAATTAAAGTTTAATATGATAGACCTATGATTAGCAGCCAGGCATTAAACTTTAATTTATGTGTTCTGTCTATTGAATGATGCTGGCAATGAAATTTTGCTTATATATAATAGAAAAAATCTATATGCCTCAACACAGAATGTGTATTTGTTGTAATAGAAAGGAATATGTTAAAGAGAATATAACTGGTATTGGCCATTAATGTACTTACCTTCCTGGGAAAGGTGATAAGCCTTACCTGTGTAATTTTCTGAGTTCATAAGACAGATCTGATAATCAAATGTACTTTAAAATATCTGAAAATCATCAGTAAACAATTATTTTCCAAATTATTCTCAAACACAAGAATGGCCATTGGCCATTTAGTTACTATCTGTTGAGTAAAACAGATTTTGTGAAATTCTGATGAAAAGGCTGAAAATTTGTGAAGACAGTGGAGGTCATGCAAGGTAGTGCATAGTAATAAACATAACAAAATTGACTGAATAAAAAAAACATTTTAGGAATTAAAAATGACAGAAAAATGTTCAGTTTAGTATGTTAATTGTTTCTTGCCTGAGACAAAATAAATTGACTGTGATGCTTATGTATGTAATGACATGGAAGGCAATATTATTAGTTTTTTAAGGCTAAAATAGATGGTTACATCTTTCTGTGTAACCAAAGCAGTAGAATTTTACCAAGCAGCTCTTGCATCCAGCTCAGGAAGTTACAAACTAATATCTACAGAAAGACTTTTAATACTGATTTAAGCCCTCAAAGTAATGATGAAGCCAGGTGATTCCTTGGAATGATGCTATTAGTTTGGGTAGGAAAAAGCATTTTGAATTTTTATTTATGAAAGAGAAAACATTCTCATTAATATGCATGTATCTTAGGGCTATTTAAGCCATTCTTGTAAGCTGAGGCATTTATTGGCTACAGTTGATCATTATTACTTGTTGAATAGAATGCAGTAATTTTCATTTTGCATTATAATAACATAAAATCTAAATAGGCCTGCTGTCTCTATTACATTGCATTATGCTGGAAATTATTCTCATTTGTACCCACTGGACTTGATGAAGTAATATGGATAGAATCTGATTCTTTTCAGCTGGCAGTCGTATCATAAAAGAAGGAATCAATCCACCAGAATCAGTTCAGCTACGCTTTTCCAGCAGCGCAGGTGTAAGTAGAAGGGTATTGAGGTCTTCTTTCACTTCAGCCTTTTTAAGTTCTTTTTTTCTGCCTGGTTTTGTTATATCCAGCCAAAGCCAATGAGAATGCAGCTCTGAAATAACAACAGAAGTAGTGTACCTCCAGTAAAAATACTCTTTTCATGCGATAAAAATAGCATCCCACTTCCTTTCTCCTGTTCAGGCCTTGCTTATTTACCACTTAAATGTCAATAACGGCAATAACTTAACCTTTGGTGTTGTTCTAATGAACCTGCAATTAAACAGCAAGATTTTCATTGGCCTGTGTTCAAGTGGAATAGTGCTCGGCACGGCAAAGCGAGCTACCGCAGAGCGTGTGCAGTAGGAAGGCATCCCATTGGTATGTCTGTAGCAACGTACTATGGGCCCTGCGTCTGCAATACATTATTGATCAAACAGTTGTTATAAATAGGAGCATCTAGCTTTGCTACCAGCGCCAGCCCTCAGATCTCTGAAAGCTAAGATGTAATTAATGTATTCATATAGAATACATAAACTAAGACCAGAGGACTGCCTACAAACAACTGTGTAAGAAAAAAAATTCAACAAGACAAAACTCATTAAGAGTTATAATATTCGTTAGATTAGATAGCTTTTATGACCTGCGCTTCTCCCCAGCGTGCCCTTCTTCTGTCAACATTCAAAACCTCGTTACAGATTTGCCAAGACAAGTTGGTTCTTAGTTTGATCAGAGAAAGAAAATCATACAATTCCAGTAAATCTTCTGACAGTTCTGCTGTCAGAGCTGTCAGGCTGGGATACGTACTTTACATTAAATGAAGCAGAATATAGTAGCATAGAAGGGGCTGTAAGAATCTCTTCATAACAATGATTTATTTATTTTTTGCATTAAATATGCCTTTGAGCTGTCAGATGATACAAGGTTATTGCTGCTGTTTATTATTTATTGTTGGTATTATTATTGTGCCTCGGAGTAGCCATGGACTATGATCCAATTGTTCTTGCTGCCGTATACAGTTTTGCCAAGGAACTTATAACTGAGAGTATGTTTAGAGAGCAATCAG
Source organism: Psophia crepitans (assembly GCA_013399095.1). Lineage (NCBI taxonomy): Eukaryota > Metazoa > Chordata > Aves > Gruiformes > Psophiidae > Psophia > Psophia crepitans. The sequence goes on along the minus strand of VWZZ01005207.1, from coordinate 29,932 downwards.
AAGAGGGACTGGGGCATAGCAGGTCAGCTTTACTCGCTCTAGCGTGGGTAAAACCAGCAGTGAAATCACCACAGCATGCACTGTGGCTGCCTCAGTCCATTCCTCGTATGATTTTAAGATCTTATTCCTGTGTGGCCTTATGCTGCTCCCACCACAGCCTGCAGTACAATGGGCATGGTGGTGGTGGCCAAGCCAGACAGCTTGATGCTTCTGCACCAGCATCACAAACTAGGTATAGGACAAGATGAAAGAGAGATAGGCGGGCAGGTAGTAGAGGAAGCAGTGAGGCCTGGTATTAGATTCACTGTGGTCACAGGACACCAGCTGCCTATCTAGTATTCCTATATTCAAGGCTTCATGGGACAAGGAGGAGATTTTGAGATGAAGGAAAACAACACAGTGGATATTCTTGCAAAGTTCTTTCAAGTCTCAGAGGCAACAGTGGAGAAAACCAAGTTGTACTTGCTAAATTGAGATATCAAATAAGGTCAGTAAGAAGGTAAATTCTTTGAAAAGGACAGAAGAACGAGACAGAGAAATGAGAAGCTGAGAGTGACCTGTCCAAAGGCACGGGCTAGAAACATGAGTATTGTAAAACCTGCAAGAGTCTTTAGCTTTACATAAGAAAGAAGAGAGCAATGGCAAAGGTTGCCATCAGAACCCAGCCTACATCCAACATGTTTTTTCTGATGAATACCTCAGACAAACAACATGTCCTTTTTGTAGAGAGTTACAGAATCATAGAATTGTAGAATGGTTAGAGCTGGAAGGAACCACAAGGATCATCTAGTTCCAATCCCCCTGCCATGAACAGGAAGACCCTACAGTAGACTAGGTTGCCCAAAGTGCCATCCAACCTGGCCTTGAACACTGCCAGGGATGGGGCCTCCACAACTTCTCTGGGCAACCTGTTCCAGTGCCTCACCACCCTCACAGGAAAGAATTTCTTCCTAATGTCCAATCTCAATCCCCCCTCTTTTAGTTCAAACCCATTCCCCCTTGTCCTGTCACTCACTGCCCTTGTAAACAGTCCCTCTCCAGCTTTCCTGTAGGTTCTCTTTAGGTATTGGAAGGCCGCAATTAGGTCTTCTCAGAGCCTTCTCTTCTCCATGCTGAACAACCCCAACTCCCTCAGCCTGTCCTCAGAGGAGAGGTGCTCCAGCCCTCTGATCAGCTTTGTGGCCCTCCTCTGTACTTGCTCCAGGAGCTCCATGTCTTTCCTGTACTGAGGACTCCAGAGCTGGACGCAGTACTCCAGGTGGGATCTCCCAAGAGGGAGTAGAGGGGCAGAATCACCTCCCTCGACCTGATGGCCAAACTATTTTTGATGCAGCCCAGGACATGGTTGGCTTTCTGGGCTGCCAGCACACACTGCTGGCTCATGTTGAGTTTTTCATCAGCCAGCACCCCAAGTCCTTCTCCTCGGGGCTGCTCTCGATCCATTCTCCACCCAGTCTGTAGTTGTGCTTGGGACTGTGCCCACCCACATGTAGGACCTTGCACTTGGCCTTGTTGAATTTCATGCGATTTGCACAGGCCCACCTCTCAAGCCTGTCAAGGTCCCTCTGGATGGCATCCCTTCC
>VWZZ01005207.1:11813-28088 GCA_013399095.1 Psophia crepitans | reverse complement strand
TTTGCAGGAGGATCTGCTCCATGATCTTGCCCGGCATGGAGATGAGGCTGACCAGCCTATAGTTCCCTGGGTCTTCCTTCTTTCCCTTCTTGAAAATGGGGGTTATGTTTCCCCTTTTCCAGTCAGTGGGAACTTCACCGAACTGCCATGACTTCTCAAATATGATGGACAATGGCTTGGCCACTTCATCTGCCAGTTCCCTCAGGACCCACGGATGCAGCTCGTCAGGTCCCATGGACTTGTGCATCTTCAGGTTCCTTAGACATTCTTGAACCTGATCTTCTGCAGTGGGCAGTTCTTCATTCTCCCAGTCCCTGCCTTTGCCTTCTGCGACTTGTGCAGTATGGCTAGATCCCTTGCCAGTGAAGACTGAGGCAAAGAAGTCATTGAGTACCTCAGCCTTCTCCGTATCCTGGGCGACAAGGTCACCTGTTTGATTTTGAAGGGAACCCACATTTTCCCTCATCTTCCTTTTGTCACTAATATATTTATAGAAACTTTTCACCTTCTTTTTTTATGGGCATGTAGAATTAAAAAGAGAACAGCCTAACTTATAACCATGAAGGAGATGGTCCTCTTTGCCTCTGTTATTAGGCAAGGTCTTTTGGACCCTTGCTGCAGAGCTCAGACTGAACAGTATCGCTGAAAGTAAGACTCACAGGAATATGTGAGTCCCTGCCCATGGCAGGGGAGTTGGAACTAGATGATCTTTGAGGTCCCTTCCAACTCAAACCATTCTATGATTCGGTGACTCTATATCAAGTATAGATGTGTGAAAAGGAGATATTAGACTTCCAATATTTTTACCTTAGTATTAGAAAAATTCTTTCTGCCATATGAATTATTTATATGTAGTATATAAGTGCCTATGTAATACTATTATAATTACTGCTAATTTTTCCTTCCAAATAGTCATTATAGTGTCAAAAGTAAGGCTTGCTTTTTTTTTTTTTTTTTTTTTTGAGACGGTCTGCATTAATGAGGGCTACAGTGTTATTAATATTCTAGATGTGTATTCAAAATCATGGAAGACTCAATTCAAAAGAAAAAGAAGTTCTAGTTCCAAAAGGACTATTAGGGAAGAAGCTGAGCATTTAGCCCATATACGCTAAAACAACAACCACTCTGGGAAAAAAGTTAAGGAAATCTGGTAAATAAGGAAGAAAAGAAAGTTAGAAAGGCAAAATGAGCTTGAGATATAATACTAAGCTATATAGTATTATTATATTGTACTATATTAATATGTCTGTCATATACTATAGTAGTAAATTGTCCAAATCTGTTTAACATGCTTTTGAAGCCTTTTTTTCAATAGGGAAACTTCAGAACGAGCTGAAAAGAGATGCAAGATGGAGCAATTGGAAAACCTGTTGTGTTCTGCGTATTGCAAAGATATGTGAAACGTAAAGGAGATGTGGATACCTGGGTGTAAGGACATCTGTCTTATAAGGATATCTGGTTAACATAAATGAAAAAAAACAAACAAATGACACACACACACACACACAAAAACCAACAGCCAGATACACTAATGAGCCAGAGATAACAGATGATAGCAAAAACCGGATCCCTCAAGTCAATGACTGACAGGGCCTTGAAGGAACCACTCAAGTACAGGTTGGAGGAGGTTTGACCAGACTTTGTAAGTGATCAGAAAGGGGAAAGCAAGGTTATCATGAATGTCATGGAAATCCTTCTAAGGAGATCACTCCCTTCTTTTTTTTTCTTTTTTTTTTTCTTTTTTTCTTTTTTTTTTTTTTTTTTTTTTTTTTTTTTTTTTTTTTTTTTTTTTTTTTTTTCTTTTTTTTTTTTTTTTTCCTTTTTCTGGCAAGCTTTAAAATTCACCTCACTAACATATAATATGACTTTAAGCCAACAACATCAGGTGGTTTGTTTCTTTGGTAAGGCACAGGTTCAACATAACATTTGTAGCATTTGTAACTACAGAACACCTAAAACTCGATAGGTAGAAACTAGAAACCATTTCATTGATCCACTAATGGTTATTTTTGCCTAGGACACCATTATTTCATTATAAACCGTACTATGTAAGGCTGTTTATAATTAAAGCACATTTTTATTTGCCTGGCTGGAGACTGGGTAGAAAAGTTGTACCTCTCTCTTAAGGAAATTATCTGCTTTAGGGAATGCCTTTAAATATATCAAAGTGGAGGCATCATTACCTTGTCTGCGGCTCATTTGCAATATAATCTCATTTTGGTTCCAACCATCACTGAATGGTAATGGATATTGATCAGTTGTTTTAGCAGTGGAATAACAGCTTCAATTTAATGACTGTATAATAACATTATAATCGCCGAGGCTGTGAGCAGAACATGTTCATTATTTCACAAGCCATACAAGGCAGCATTAGAGCTTTTAATGTATTTTTGTATGATTTAGTTGTGCACTAAGTTGTACTTTTATACATGAAACAACAATAGTACACAGAGGATTACAGTCTTTTAAAATGTAAAGTATGTACAACATACACAAATAGAGCTGATCACATTTCCATTTTTATGTCCAGAAACCTGCTTGCTTTTAAATAAACTTCCAGCATTACATTTCCTTTCAAATGTAAAAGGTACTATAAATGTAGTCCTAGCAGAAGAAGCGGTAAGTAAGTGGCTGTGTCCTTTCAGCTGACATATGCCTGTTTGCAGTCAAAAGAGAGCTGGATTTAAAAAAGAAAAGAAAAAAAAAAGGTAAATTAAAGAGAACTTTCAGATATGTTAAAAAAATCAGTCTCCAAATTTACCAGACCAGACACTATGACTGTTGTGGTTTTACCCCAGCTGACAGCTGAGCCCCACACAGCTGCTTGCTCACTCCCCCCCATCAGGAAGGGGGAGAGAACTGGAAAAGTNCGTCCCTTTGGTCAGTTGGGGTCAGCTGCCCTGTCTGTCCCCTCCCAACTCCCCGCGCACCCCCAGCCATCCCGCCGACGGGGCGAGAAGCAGCAAAGGCCTTGGCTCTGTGTGAGCATCGCTCAGCAACAGCAAAAACATCTCTGCACTATCAGCGCTGCTTCCAGCACAGACCCAAACACAGCCCCGTACTGGCTGCTGTGAAGAAAATGGACTCTCTCTCAGCTGAAACCAGAACAATGACATAAAGTAGAAGTCTTCTGGTTTCAGTGCACCAATCTTCATTAATCATGCTGAAAGCTGTGATACAAAATACTTCCTCGTGCCTTTTTTTTCTTCTTTTTTTTTCCCATATTTTTAATAAGATTTATTTAATTTAATCCTGTCCTAGTTACACTTCTTGACAGCATATCCCGTAATTTTTTCTTATATCTGAGAAATACCACCATTTCCAAAAAGACTTCAGCTCAGCTATTACCTTGACACTCAGTAAATTACTACTTTGTTGAAATAGAAATGTCCTTTTTTTTTGCACATAATTTCACACTTTAAAAAAGTTTCCAAAACAGAGCAGGAATATAAAAAAATTATAAAAATTATAAAAAAATTATTGAATTCTTGTCTGATCAATTAAAATAGTGACAAATAAATGATTGTGAATTTATATCCAATTGCCACTATATATGTACTTCTAAACAAAACAAAAGGTGCAAAAGCAAATCTTGTCTTCCTGAAATATCAAAATACTAATGTGTTGTATTATTTGGAAAAAAAATTGTTGAAAGAGAACTGTGGAAATTTTTTATGTCAATCTAATTTCATTTTGAGAACATTACCTTGAAAAAATATTAAGAAGCTAAGACATCTTATAGTTTACTAAACAAGTGTAATTTAATTTTGGAAGCACTATCTAATGTTTGAGGAAATCTGCAGTTTTTTGAAAATGAAAGATTCATCTTATGTGTCTTGTAGGATCTTTGAAACTCATGGTGATGATTTTGTCAAATTTTAACATTTAGTCTTTCAGCACAGCTAAAAATTTTTTTTAAACTCCCACTGAAACATGTTGGTTTATACTTGTGCTCACTGATTTCAGTACATTTTCCTTTCTTGTCTTATTTTTTTTAAAGAAATGTTAGGAGTATATAAAAATAATATTATTAGCCAGGAGTAAACATATCCACTGTACTTGAAGAAAAAAAAAATCTAGTCTCCATAGCATGTCTACTGCTGGCTCTATTTTGATTTAAAGTATAAAAAGAGAGGTACAGTCACTGGTGTCATTAACATTGAGATTGGAATCTATAGAGGCATAGGAAAATTATGAATGAGATGAAAAAGAGCAAAAAATCAAGATCAGTAAGATGTGTGGAAATGAAAAAAATGCATGAGACTAAGACAAAGCTCAGAAGAATCAGTACTGGTGTTTCTCTCATGTGTGATCATCCTTGCACTTAACACAAGTTTGAATGAACAGGCCTCAAAACTCTCTCAAAATGTGGTTTCCCATCTCTCCCACACCTGCTATTGAAAAACCTACAGTAAGCGATGCATCCCTCACTCTAATTTGAGAAATAACTGCTTTTATTTTTCCGTTAGATAATTTAATCACAAATCCATGTGGTTTTAGCAGAGTGACACAAGTTTTATGGCCTGCAAAACTGAAGGGTAGTATTTCTATCTAACAGTTGTAAACCTCTGAAAGAGTTTTCACTAGTTTGAGTTTGAGTCTATGTCCCAGCTTACCAGCAGCTTTTCTGCAGACACGTATCTCCATATCCACAAAACTGTGGACTTATTACCAGAGTTTTAAAATTATGTGACCATTTTTGACATTATTATTATTTTAAACTTATAATAATTTTAAAACATAATTTTCTGGGACAGTATCTACCTCTAGTTTTCCACTTTTTCCACAACTTTATTACTTAGTATTTTCTGCTTCTCAAATACTCATAGAATAGCTCAGAAAAGAAAGAAAGAACACGTTTTTTAGAAGCTTTTTGAGGATGAGGAGACCAACCTTGTCTTGTATTTTTTCATCATCATGTACGCATAGAATCATAGCATATCCCAAGTTGGAAGGGACACATAAGGATCATCAAGTCCAACTCCTGACATAATACTTTTTACCCAGTGCTGTAAAATAGCCTTTTCCTATGCTATCAAGGCCCACTACTCCATTTGAAAGTGGAGAGTAGATAAACCATCAATCATGTCAGACTTTACTATGCTATGTATCCCATCTCCAGCAAAATTGGTTTGACATACACAATTACTTGTCTAGATGCATTAAGTGTACCAGAACCTCCCATTATCAGAAATTAGGCTACTTTCTGACTGTCTTCCTAACAGTGCCCTACGTATGGCTTAAATCTTTCCCAGATGTTTTGGGTTTCCAGAGGATTTGAGGTCTAACAGAGCATTTAGCTGCAGTATTCCTCCATGTTATTATTAATTTCTATTTCATTTTAATCCTAATTCCAAGTACTGTTCACAGTCTCTGTGACCCCAAACCATATGAAAGTGATCCAGTTTATTTGGGAGCACTAGACTAACTTAACAGGATATATCCATTTCTCATGACTCCAGAATGCCTTTTTTTTTTTTTTGGAGGAGCTAAAACACTTATATTCCTAACACACAGACATTACAACTATACATGGAGCTGTTGATTTCAATAATGTAAGCAGAAAAATACAGCTTATTTGTAAAGCATTTCTTTACCTTAAAACATTGTCTTTAAATTGTACATATTTAACAGTAAAAACTGAGGTTCTACAATCCTGTCTTTTGTGTTTAAAGATTTTATACTAGCCATCCCAGAAGAATGCAATTAACTGTCTGTATTTAGTAACTTGCCAATATTTGCCTGACTCTAATAAATTCCAGCCAGTCTTCATTTTGCGGCCATTCCGGTTTCAGCCCTCAATGTAGTAGTAGTAGCTCATTTAAGCAGGCTGCGCAGCTTTCCTTAAATGTATTCAGCATCCTCATTATAATTTATTCATAAATTAACTCTGTGAACCTCACTTTCACATACTGATCAGTTCATGCTTTAATTTCACACTCTGATGAGCAGTGCATGAATAAGTGTGAGAGACTTCTAAAAATAGGTAGGGAGGATTTAACAGGGTAGAAAAGCCTCTTGCTAACTGCAAGTAAGCACCAAACTCGCCACACCTGCAGATCTGGTGTCCGCCTGGTAAAAGCGGCATTTTACAGGCAACTAATAGCACTCCAGTACTTCTGCTATAACTTCTGTTTGTTAATGAGCTCTGAAATACTAAGAACAAACACTTCACTGTAGTGGTGATTAATCAATGAAGTTGTTAAAAGCAGGGCTACAGCCTCTGTCTCTCTGATCAGCTGAGCAGTTTGTTCCTGCATCATCTCAACTAGGGATAATCAGTCAGTGCTGAGCCCTGGGAGCAGTCAAGGCCTCACCTTCATGGCACAGCATCAGTTTGCCTTCCAAACAAAACCACCCCAACAATGCAAAACAGAATGGCTAGAAGAAAAAATTCAGGTAGAAAATAAACTGGTGGTTCCAGTAACTTGACTTGCTTTTGGGGAGAATAGTTAAATTCAGCCTTTGAAGGTGTAGCTTTTATTTTATACTGTTATTTTATATCATGTCATACAGAGAATAATGATTAGATTTATACAAAAATAAATAATGAAGATGGGGTGAAACCTGGCAATAGGAAAGTGACAACCTTATAGTTACCACTGTGAACCTCTTTCTTCTCTTAATATTTAGAATTTTCTATTTTGAATTCTTGTGGGAATAAATAGTTGTATTCAGAATTATGCTTTTTTTTTTTTTTTAGACTTTAGTCTAACCTGTGTTCTCTGTGTGTTTCAATTCCTGTTTTTACTTTCTGGAAAATAAGTACTCACTATCATGTCAGGTTCTCATTTTGCTCAAAAAGCATGGTTTCAGCATGATGGCTCTGAAAAGCTGTCTCAAAAACAAAGCTCAGCATTTAAGTTGAGCAGATACATTTGAATCTAGAAATAAATTAATTTCATTCTTTGCATTTATTTATTACACAGTATAATGGGACAAGTGTTGAATAAAAAAGCAACTTCATGCAGAGCTTTCCACCAGAGCGTGTTGATTCCAAGCCTGGGATGCTTTAGGAGCCCCAGAGGAGGAAGTTATCTTTAATTGTTTTTGCTTCATACACTTCAACGTGATTTCAACTAAAGCTGATGGAAAATCTTTTATATTGTAAAGGGGACTTAAGATTCTTTATCACTTTGGCAGTTCTGAAAATGTTATAAATGATCTCTTTTGTTATTTTTTCCCCACTCTGGCTGGAAGCTAGACTTACTGGTTATCTAATGTTTTCTGTCTTGTCTTGAGATTTTGAGTGGGGGTTTTGCTTGCAAACCTAAATGTGAAAAACTTAGTCACCCTTTTTCACAACATAGTCCTTAATGTTTAATCGTATATTCTTCAAAGTTTTCCACATAAAATCATACTTCTTAATTCTTCTTGTTTCCAGACACGATCATGTTTTCTCCCTTCTCCAAGCTTCTGTAATCCATTTTTCCTTTCCCTTAAAAAAAATAAAAAGTCTTAAAAATCACTAGGTCACAACCAAATTTGTGATTTTTTTGTATCTGTTACTACAATTACTGTATTTTCAGTACACTATCCAACTTAACCTCAGTAGTAAGTCCTTTGGTCTTCTGGGAGTAGTAAAGCTCTGAGCTTATTGTTCCTATTGTAGCAAATTAAATAATAATTTCCAAGTTGGACAGAAAATTGTATAACAGAGTATTCTGTAGCCCTTGCTCATGGTGGGGAACATTTTCTCACCTAAATGATCTTATTTAGATGATTCATGTATCCTCTTCTAGTCCTGCCCTCAAAGCATGTACAAATCTCTGGTACTTGCTGGTGGATTTGGCCAGATATTTTACACTATGAGGTTAAACGCAGAAAAGAAATATGGCACTTCCATTTCAAGTGGGGACAGAATCAGTGATTCGTGAAAGCTGTTTTTTTGGTGGTAGTCCTTGTAAGCAAGGGAGCAAGCAAAAAGTACATTAGGCTTTCTTAATATACCCCTCTATAATTGTGTTTATTGTCCTTGGAATAAGGTTACCTGAGGATCAGCTGTGAGAATTAGGACTTAATATCTACCTAAAATTCTTCATTGCTGTGAAATCAGATGTTACAGTTTTAAGACTGTTCAGGAGTCGTCGTTTGTTGTACTTCCTATTGCTTCTAATCCTAATGAAAACAAAAGAAAACTGTCACAGACAACAATCAAATTCCTAATAAAAGCAAACCAGCTCAGTTGTGAACTCTAGAGCTGCTGGAATAATGCACTGCTGCAAAAGCTGTACCAGACAATAAAGAACAATAAAGGGACAATAAATATGCCTCTATCTCCAGTAGCGATACACCCTGAGAACTACAAAGCACCAGCTTTTTTGAAAACAAAGTCTTAATTTGTGTGTCCAAGCTCTAAGTGTTTTCTTGTTATCTTGTCATGCACTAATTGGCTAGGTTACTGAGAATAAACTGAGTAAACTTTTCTTTCTGACATGTTGAGGGCATAAAATATTATAAAAGGCCTAGAAAACTTGAAAGATTTTGTAATCAAATTGCTGAGTTAACTCCTGTTCTCTTCCTATGGGTAGAAGAATAACTTCGATTTTAAAAAGGTTGCACGTAGAATCTCAACTCCTTGAAAAATAGTTTATAGCAATATCACTGGAGGCAACCCAGGGCCACAATGGAATAAAACACTCTGAAAATTCATGAGTTTTTTTGAAATATTTACAAACTTTATGAAATATTTCCTACTGTGTTCAGCATTTAAGAACATTTAGGAACGGTCACAGACACTGAGACTGAATTCTGCATTTAAGCATCCAAGCACACTGTTATTGAGGGCTGATAAGTAGTTGCCAAAATTGCCTGATTTTTTTTTTTTCTGCTCCTGACAGACTATTGAAGATTTGTAGCAGAAGCATAGAAAATGATGAAAAGCAAATATATTTCACTTCTGAATTTGTGACGCTTTAAAATAGTCTTCTGGGTGAATGGAAATATTGCAATGGATTTAAGTGCATACTGACTGGGTCCAGTAGGATTATATGAATTTGAAGTTATTTGGGATTTGCAACCTGAGATTTCATTATGTCTAATATTACTTTTAAAGCTGTTTCGAGGGAGAATTGGACATTGCGGTGAGTCTTTAAAACAATAAAATCAAAGGTGGAGCAAACAAAAAGCAGCATCTCTTTTTTTAAGAAAACCTCCAAAAGACCTATTTTTCTGAGATTGCATTAAAGCGATGACACTCTTGCAGCCTCCAATTTAACTTTCTTTTTTTTTAACAACATATTACAGATTTATGTGACTTATGGTACTGGCTCTGAAAGTGCCTCTGCTTGTTTGGTAGCTGTGATGTGGATCTAATCTGAGACTTAGAACATCAGCAAAATTTAACCTGGGAGGTTCCTGGAGCATCTCTAATGAAAACAAAGCAAGGCTCCAAAGACATTGGAGTTGATAGTTCAACTGGTAATAGGCAATATTCATCTCAATAAAACACAGATTACATCCTGTGCAGGTTGATGCACTGTGAGCGTGTGTATTATAGAAACAGAGATTCAAAGGCAAGGATGTGGTAAATATTAAAATGGGTTTCAGTGTGCCTTGAAACATCACGGTTTTAAAGAGAAAAAGTTCTATTTTTCAGTAGCTAATCCAGAATCGAAACCTGTCAAAGTGTTGTCTTCAAAACAGTGACACATGCCAAAGGAAGGTATTGTTATAACTGTTGCTCAGGATTTACAATCCTATTCTGCCATTTTGATGGGCTCTCCAGCCTGACTCTTTCTCACATAATTCATCTCTTTATCTCCTCTTAATGAAGATGGGAGACATGTTGCGTGATTTATGAGCTACAAGTCAATTAAAGAACATAGCTCAAAACAGAAAGTAGCACTATTTGAACAGATTTTTTTTTGTCTTTCAGAGAAAATATTCCATATTCTCATTCAAAACTTAAAAGGTTTCATTTCTCATACACTTGGTTTTCTAACAGAATATCAATGTATCTGTTGAAAGCAGATATTTTTACCAGAAAATGCGCTTTTGTACTGATATTTAACAGGAGTTTCTTGCCCAACCTTGATTATTAACTAGTGTACTCACATAGCTTATCTAACTGAAGGAAAATAATTTCTTTTTCTTCTGCTTCAGAAAGTCTATGGCTTTGGTTTTTTTTAAGTGAATCAAAATTCTCAGAAAAAGCTCTGAAAATTTACATGTAAAACTTGAGTAAAAAATGGCTCAAAATGTCTACTGAAACAATTCTCTACTTGATGCTGCAGAGTGAAGTTCATGTTATTAATATTTACATACTGTTCCTTTTTTAAATTATGAGTTTTATACATTCTTATTCATGGATTCCAAAATGTATTTTAAAGCAGCTAAGGATTTTTCAGTGATGGAGCTAAGCTCCTGGTGCCTGGGTATCTTTATTCCTGCCCCTTCCATTCTTGTGCTTACACTCTCTGACCGAGTGCTATAAAGCCATAATTACTCATCCTCTGCTTTCTCAGGTGAACAGGGAGGACAGAAAGTTGAATGGTGCCCGTAATTGCAGCACTTAGTCAAGTCCTTTGGTAGCAGGAAAAAAAAAAAAAGCAATGCAGCGAAGCCTCCCCTAATACAAAAAAAAAGAAAAAAAATTGTATTGTGCCTACTTGGTACTGTCCTAATCCCAACTGAAGCCAAAGTGGATCAATATTTTGTTTAGGAACTAGAGAGGCTCTAATAGGCACTTATTTCAGACACCAGGTGATCACCTTGGGAAAGAACTGAAAACCAAAATGGTAAAACTACTTTCTTTGTTCCCATGACATACATGTGTATATATCGAAAACAAGTATTTATATCAAACGAATAGGATGTGTTTTGATTTGGCAATGACTATTTCTCTCTAATGCAAAATTTGAGTCAGAGTGGTCTAATTATTGTGCTCCTCAATCCTTTAGAAACTTTTTTAGACACTAGATAATTTGCTTGCTTTACAAAAAGTCAAGTAAGCATAACAGCAAAACAAGAAAAACAAAATATGGTTGTCGTGTACATAAGAGTACGCCAGGGGCTCCCATAGTAGCTGTTACATATAGGCAGTCTTTTATAGCCTTAATTATATCATCACTGGAAAATCAGTTGCTGTGTATCTAAATTCATTTGCGCACATTATATTTTTCACCCCTGAGGAGTAACATGGTATATAACTACATCTGAAATCTAAACCACTAAAATTTATGTCGTGCTGATGTTTATTTTGTTGTAAAATTGACTTTCAACAAGCAATCCAATATCTAGTAAAAGGCTCCGATCAGGCAGGGTTATAATGTCATTAAATGCTGCATTTGTTAATAGCTCAAATATTTTCTTTCCTACTACATAAGGGTGTTGAAAAGCTTGTTAATGGGAGTGGAAATGAGCTACAAATGAGTGTATACATATTGTAGTGAAGTAACTCAGCAATTGCTGTTCCTGTTTAAGCTGAAAGAAAAATGTCAGTAAGGGAAAAATGCCAGAGAGATCACAGAAACTCCTGAATCCTGGTAGACATCAGTCTCCAGAATAATTTCCTGAAGGAACTGATGGCAGTTGGATTTTTGAGCCGTTTAAGACACAACATGATGAAGTGATGAAGAACATAAGAAACGGTCTTGACTTTCCATAGGCAGTGATTCTGAGTTTTTGGTCTAAGATCTAGAAAGTGTTCCTCAGACACTGTTGACCTTCCCCATGTTGAACAGAGGACACTTAAGTGCCAGGTTGTCCTACTTTTTGGCTGGGATGGAGTTAATTTTCACAAGAAGCTGGGAAGGGACGCAACCAGAACAGCTGATCCAAACTGGCCAAAATGATATTCCATATCATATCTCAGTCTATAAAGGAGGCTGGCCAGGGAGGAGGAACTGCTGCTCAGAACAGGTTGGGCATCAGCAGTGAGCAAATTGCAGTGTGTGTCTTCTGTTTGTATATTCTTTTATTAGCATTGTTGTTGATATTTTCCTCTTCCTTTGCTGTCTCAGTAAACTGTCCTTATCCCAGCCCACATGTTTTACCGTTTTCTTACAATCCTTCTCATCCCATTGAGGTGGGGGGATAGTGAGTGAGCGGCTGCATAGTGCTGAGCTACTGGCTGGGGCTAAACCATGACACATGTATTTTCCCATATGGAAACAACACAGTGGGAGTTAAAACACTGTGGAAATATATCCATCTTGCCTTGGCTGACTGCACTTTTCTGTCATGGGAAGATAGGAGATGATTTACAGCTTCCTCAGGTGTCTTGCTCTTGGTTTTTGGTTTTCTCATCCGATGCTAGTTCATCATTCTTCTTCAGCTGCAGCACAAGAGAGGTGACTCCTTATGGGAAGACATCTGTTCCCAGCAATCCCTGTTGAGAGAAAGGGTGAAGCTTCTTTGTTACGATAATACCTCTTGGGATCAACGGCATGGAAATCAATCAAATGAGATTCAGACTGTGATTCAAATGCAGCAGCACTTGAATATTCCCCGTGGTATAACAGGAACAGTAGCTTGTTTTATTGTCTTTCTGCTTTAAGCCGTAGTATTGCTCAAGAAAAGTGGAAAAAAGCCACATAGTTTCTTGAAGAAAAAATTTATGTGGAATGTGTCAGAGAGCCGTGTCTGTCAAAGGTCAGAGATGTGGTGGCTGTGCAGTTGAATAAGAAGTCCGTCTTGCAGTTTGCTGGAGGCCACCCTGGCTAACGTTAGTTGATGCTGACAGCTTTCATTGCAGGTTTTGATAGTTTTGCACTGCTGTAGAGCAAATGAAGCTCATATTCTTCCTTGGCACATTTTTCTTTATTATGGGAATATATTTAGAGGTAAATTAGAAGTCTAACTCCATCTTCTAAGATACTACCTGTGAAATCAGTGCTAAAAGCAATATTGGAAGGATAAAGGTTTCATTGTAGAGTGCAACATTTTTCCTCCTACTTGATTCTCTGACAGCTATTTGCTTTTTGCTTCTAAACCTTAACTATAAATATAATACATGTAACTATGTAACTATAAACTGCTACTGTGAATAGTAATTTTTTCCTACTCTTTGTCATGATTATGTTAATTTATTGATAGACCAAATGAGATATAGCTAAGATTAACTGAGTTGAAAAAAATATGATAAGACTAATGCCAAAGGAATGAATCTCAAATTTGTGAAAGTGCAGACTCTGGACACGTAAGTAGTCACAAACAGCTGGCTATCAAGAGCAAAGTCGTCTTTAACGTGCAATGCAGAACTCCGGTATGAATTAATATTTTAATTAACATTATTGTAGAAATAAATTAATCTTACAGAGCGTAGAATCTGCCCATTCCAAAAGACACTAGAATTTGCTGTAAGAAAAAGTTCATAAAATGAGGAAATTTCAGATAAGAAGTAATTTGCTGTTTTTCAGATGAAACATTCAGGACCAGTCTCATCCCTACCATAAAATTTACTGGTATATTTCTTCATTTTTTGCTGTTTGTAGAAGGGACTCATTCCCTTTCCATAGCCTAAATCATTCAGTTTTGGTAGCCATGTAAGAATTAGTACTGGGTGCAGAGACCCAAGAAGGGGTGAATTGGGGTAGTTCTGTTCACCTTCTCTACGTTCTCTTCTGCTCTGCATTTCTCCAGTACTTTTTCTTGCAAGGAGCAGTTAGATTGCACAACCTTTTCAAGCAGAGGGAGTTTTGGCTGAACATCATGGGCCAGGTATGGAGAATGCAGTAATACCACAAGCACAGATAGCAAAACAGTTCTGGGGGAGGAGGGTGAGTTTTTGGGCATTTTGGTTTTGATTGGAGTTTTTCTTCTTTTGGTTTTGGTGGTTTTTTGTTTGGTTGATTGGGATTTTTTGTTGGTTTTTTTTGGTGGTTTTTTTGTTTGTTTGTTTGCTTGGTTTTGTTTGGTTTTTTTTTTTCTGGGTTTGGGTTTGTTTGCTTTTTTTTTTAAATTAAGCTTGCCCAAAGTTTCTTGCTGTTGTCTTCATTATTCTCCTCCTACACCAATTATTGAATTGTTTGCCTTAGGCATGATAGTTATCTATGAGATAAGGAGTAGAAAAGATAAGAACATATGAGGCAAAATATTAGTGGGAAGAAACAGATGAAAAAGAAATGGATAAGCAGGAGGAAGTAAGACAAAAAGGCAGTTTTATACCTTGACAATGAGCTGTGAAAATCCTAGGTGTAGCTGTAACAAAGATTAAAATCATCTCAAAATGCACACTGGCAGGAATTACAGTAAGGATGTGTTAGTCTCTTCTTGTGAAGGTGCAGAAATCTCTGCACAGCCCTATTTTAACTCTTATTCCTAAAGGAAGCATCCTCAATGGTTCTCTGTCTTCTCAAAGCATGAACTTGAGCAGTGATTTATTTATGCTTGGGTGGTTACCTAAAAATAAGAAATGCAAATGTTTGCATTTGTAAATGTTAACATGACAAGATAGAGAAGTCACTGTCTTATCCTGATGTCTGCAAGTAGACGGAGAGGACAGAGAATAGACTGGGCTTTCACAAGCAGAGTGACACACTGGGGGTGCAAGTAGCAAAAGTGTAAAGAGACCATGAAGAATTTGGAAGTCGGGAAGGTAATTTTAAATTCCTTTCTTGATACAGTAGAAAGGAAGCAAGTGATAAGATAATTGCATGTTCCTGCAGATTACTTGGTAAAATGCTTAGCAGGGCCAAGAATAATTACTATGTAACTGACACTGGCTCTATTTACTTTGTAACATTTATAGCAATTATCATATAATTAGACTGCCACTACCTGATATTTACTATGCAATCAAATGACAAGAGCTACCATGACATGTATTAAAGAAGAGAAGGAATACAACAATAGTGACTTCTGACTTTAATCGTTACCAAAGTAACAATTACAGCATAGCTTAGGACATTTCAGAATGTGGTGTATGTGAAAATCACAAACCAAAATAAAGCTGTTTCTGTCAAGGAGATTGAATTTTAGACTCAAGATATTTTCTCTGATGTTATTTTTGGCCATGATCCGTCGAGCTTGGACAAGCTCCCACTTCTACACAGAGCCTGGAATAATCCCACTGCAGTAAAGCACTGAGGAGACAGGAATATTGCCTCCTCAGACTCCTTCCATTGCTAGGAAGACAGAGGAAGACTCATTGCTAAAGGAAAATTGTGAAGTCTGATGAGCTAAGGTGTTGTCTAGAGGTGTTTATTATTTTCCATTGACTATTAAAGGAGCCTAGGGTGGTTGTAATCCTAGTATAAGCATCTCTGTTAATTGCATGAAATTACACAAATTGCACTCAGGTCTGAATTAAAAAATCAAACAGATTAAAAATAAATT
Organism: Psophia crepitans; assembly: GCA_013399095.1. NCBI lineage: Eukaryota > Metazoa > Chordata > Aves > Gruiformes > Psophiidae > Psophia > Psophia crepitans. Next base: position 12,809 of record VWZZ01005207.1, on the reverse strand, counting down.
CACCAGGAGCCTGCCTGAAAAGATCAGTCTCTGATTGGAAGACCTGTGTATGCCGCATGTTCATAAAAAGATTTGCATCCTACCCCCGCTCAGCCTCAATGTAAGCAACATTATCATTTTCATTGCCTTCATGTATTTTGCATTTTACCCTACAAACTCTGAAATAATTAGTTGAAAACTTGTATCTGATACCTGAAAATGAGGGCAATGTAATCAGTGTATCTTATCGTAAAGTATTTACTAATGATGTATCTTTGATAAATTTGAGTTTGAATGATTATATGATAAGCATATCAACCCATAAGGAGGACACCTGTGTAGATCATAATACACCTTCAACAAGTGAGGTACATCAGTGTTTCTGGAGATGAAATTATATCTTACAGACTAGTTTCTAGTGAGCTAAAGTCTTTGCTCAAAAAAAATTCAAATGACCTTGAAATAAATCAAGAGAAAATCTAGTACTGAACTGGATTCTTAGATCTTTATTTCAATAAATACTTATGAAAGTTAAGAACTAAACAGAGAAGAAAGAATAAATGTTTATGCCTTCCAAAATTTACAGAAAAGTGCATCCACTGGGGATATATACCTGAGCTTCATGGAGCAATGAATGAATTCACAGATGTGTTTGCTTATACATCACATCCAAGATTACTGTTCCCTTGCTCCTGGACACTATTTTTGTCCCATGTTTCATTCCCACCATTTAAAGTGCTTCAAATATGGGAATACAACCTGAAAGGAACAGAGTATGAATCAGTAGAAGAGTGGCAGAATGAAAACCCAGACAGATTGCCTTTGGTTCCTTGGAAAAGATATGTGATGATAAACTGATGTTCCAAATTTATGCGTCTTTGTTCCCACCCTAAATGGAATGGCTAACACTGATCTATTGAGGTTGGTAAAAATGATAATATTGACAAAGCATCAAATTCAAGTTTCATCTTTTTGTATAATAATATAAGCTTTCTGGCCAGTCTAATCTTTTTTTTT
>VWZZ01005207.1:0-11804 GCA_013399095.1 Psophia crepitans | reverse complement strand
CTTCCTACAATGAGTATAGTTTTTTGTATTATCAAAACTTTGTCATAACCTTCTTTGGTATGGAAAGACCTCATTGCAAGGGTTTTTAAGTTTTATAATCCAGCCTTCATGTTTGCATGATTCAGTAAATTACTGAAGGTAATTTGCTGCACCTGTACAGAGAATGTCTATTCTAATGACAGTGATGTTTTGCAAACAGTTCTGGTTTTTACAGCTAAAGAATTTCATTTTGACAGTCTTACTTTGTACAGCTTTATCCATATTTTTAGCATGGTACAGTCAGAGTCAGCCTGCCTTTGTGCAGCTCAGAGATTCTGGACCTCACTGTCTTCTCTCCCCTTGGGCTGAGGCGCTGCAAGCTCTTTCTGGGCCAGTTTCAGAGCTGCCTGACGTAGGACTGCCTGCAGCATACTTTTAATGTACATTCTCAGAAGACTACTGGGAAACAAAGTTTAGCTTTTTGCAGCCTTGTCTGACATACACCTTGTTCCCAGAACGTACTTATAGTGTGTTTTTCACTTCTTCAGTCACCTTATGTAAGGAGATATGGAAGTGAGCAAGCGGATTTGGAAGTGAGCAAGCCATCGCTGCCAGCTCTGCTGTAAAAGAGGTAAGAGAACCCTTTGCTGTTTCTCCCTCCCAAAGCAGGGTACACAGAGTTACATCAGGGGAACTTTGGTTTGAATTGCTTGGAGAAAACAGATGTCTGCACAACAGTGATACCTTTTCAGACTGACACTAAGGCTGTAGTCAGCAAAGCTCGGCCAGGCTTCTGCAGTGAATGGGACCACAGCTTCACCTAGAAGAATAAAGCAGGATAGCAGCACCTCTGAAACCAGAGATGATATAATGAAGATTGTTCTGAATTTCCAAGTTTAAAGCTCAGCCCCAGTGGCAGAGCAGCACCCTTCTGGCAGCAGAGTTAGAGGATATGGAAATCTCATTCTAGATATATAGGGGAACTGAAAAGCCAGAGCCAGTGAATATTAGTATGTTATCTTCTGGCAAAGTCAGGTGTGCTTCACGGAATGTTACAAAAACCATTCAGGAACTCTTACCTCTGGGCTGCTTGCTGCAAACAAATGTATTTTTCAAATTATTCATGGAATTTTGAACAATGGTTTCATAACCACCAATGATCAAACGCAAAGTTCATGTGTGCAAGATGAGCTTTAGCTTTAGATTTAGTCTTGCCAGGCAGAACTGTCTGGGTAGCACAATGGGGACCCGGTCATTGATTGACACCATTCCATAATTAAATATTAAATCCTAAAAGGGATTAGTGGTTACTAGTAAGTTAGACATCGTGACTTCACTTTCACTCTTTAAAATCCTACTGTTGGGCATACCACTGGTGGGATTACTCTGTTGTGATCCTACTAACATTCTTTAGAGCTCAGCCTAGACAGTGTTTTTCTTAGACATAATTTAATTTTCTTCTCTACACTGAAGAAGAAATGATTATAAAATATTTTTGGGTTGGTTTGCAGTAATAAGTCAGTAGAACACCATGCCACAGGACAGTAGTTTGAAGGATTCATCCTTAAATATAGCCATTGAATAAATTCATCTTCAACAAAACTCTGTCTCATTTTCCAACTGAAATTGAAAAGAAAATATTAATCAGCTAGCAAAGTATATTTTCAAAACTGTAGAAGTAGTTACCCTTTTCAAAGAGTCTTGGAATAATCAGTTATCTTTTTAAACTCCAAAACCTTGGACCTTATTTAATTTGCCATATCTTGACCAGCGGATCGAGTACAACATCTTCTGCATAATCACCTCCATTGCAGTTCAAACTGGCTTTGTTAGCATTAGGGAATTTTAATCCTCTGTAAGTGACTTCTTTCATCCTGACAACTGTGTGAGTCAAGGTGGGGGGGAGAGTCAGCATCTTGCAGAAATAAATCCTTGAAGACTGCAAGGTTGTTTTCCAAACAAGCAATGTCATTTCAGAAGACAATGCAATTTATGTTTCTGAATCTATTGGCACATCACTAGGAAGAAAAATCTCTCAATAGTATGGAATGGTTCCTCGCTATTCGTGTAGAAGAAATTCTATAATAGTCAGCCATTGTGAAGTCATTTCTGTTTCTTTCTAAGTGTACATTTGAATAACTTTCGCACTACCTTCGAATGGAGGGAAGACTTTCAGATACAACGCTGAGGTGTATGAGAAAAATTCTGATGTCACTGGAGTCAACAGAAACCATTGGCTTCAGTGAATCATAGAATCATTAACGGTGGAAGAGACTTCAAGGATCATCTAGTCCAACCGTCCCACTACCACCTATTACCCACTAAACCATGTCCCTAAGTACCACATCCAACCTTTCTTTAAACACCCGCAGGGACGGTGACTCCACCACCTCCCTGGGCAACCCGTTCCAATGCCCGACTACCCTTGAGATAGAAACCTGGCTCTGTGCTAGATAAAAATAAACTCAGATGACTGGTTTCTTTTTGGATGTCCTCAGAAGAATTCAAATGCATGATGAACATATTTTTATAGACTTTGATGCTTTCTTTGGATATGTCCTTGCTTCTTGGAAGAAGTCCAGGAGGTTCTTTAAGGTTCTTGTAACTCATAAGAAACCATAGCTGGTGTCTTATACTAAGGAAGGGTGGAAAAAAAAGTAAAATCAAATTTGCTTGTGATAAGAGGTTCCTCAAAAAATAAGTGCGTGCTGCAGTATATGAGAGATGAAGTAATAGGTCAGTACAGAATAAGATATGATATATTTTAAAACATAGCATCTGTAGTTTTGCTCAGGAGTTTTTCACCAAAAAATAATGTATGTAAACCAAACAAACAGACAATGTGTTAGTGTCAGAACTCTCTTTGTGTGTAGTTTCCATTCTCTTTACAAGTAGGGCAGAACTATTTTTTTTTATTTTTTTTGAGGGGGAAGGGTGTCAGAAGGATTCCCCAAAATCCTTAAGGCATCTTGAGGTCTATCTCTGTCACTCTCTTAGAAAATTTTCATTGTGTATAAATAATATGTATATATTTTATGTATTATTATATATTATTGTATATTTAAAATAATTGTGTAAATAATTTTCTTGGCTTTTTGGAAATTTTTGTGATGGAAATTCACAAGTTACTTACATTGGGCTATCTTTTTGAGTCATTCCTCTCTCTGCACTGAAACAGTGGCTTACTTGGATTTCATGTATTTTTTAGCATATTTTTACTTATGTCATTTTAAGTACAAGTAATAATAAGCACAATTTGCATGAAACATTTACCATACAAACACTTGGCAATGGATTCAACACAGCTTTAAGGCCTTACAAGCAATGTTAGACAAAGAAAGAAAGAAGAATAACATATATTTGCAGCTAATAAAACATTGAATCACTATTTTAAAAGTCAGTGCCTATAAAAAAATGCTTCAATATCCACTTCCGGTATCTCCAGTAAAGTGGTACAAATTAGGGAAAATCAAACACGGTAAAGCTGTTAATGAATCTCTAGCATTTCTCATAGGGATTATAATGGTTGCTTTAGTAGGATTTTGCAGGTTGAAATTGATAAATGATGACAGAATGCCCAGGAGGTTAAGGGAAAAATGACGTAATAGTTTATCAGTTTGTTGCAGGGTATCAAAATCTTTATAGTAAAATAAGCTGATTACTTGGTAATAAGGCGGGGAGGAGCATGTGTGTAGACAGTGCTGTAGCATTCAGGGTTTATCGCAGTTGTGTCTGTGAATATCTTCCCAAGCTCTAGCAGTCTTATTCTTCTGCTCCTCTGTCCCATCGATGATCCATTTACATTGATACTAGCCTCCAACCTAGCCCTGAGAAGTTTGTAACTGGCTCCTTTAAGTCAGCAAGTGGAAAGGTTTATCCGATTCCTCTCTTTGCCTTGTACACCCTCAGAGAGCTAGACATGTTCTCAGAATCTTTTGCTGTGTTACTTGGGAACCACTGCTTTCCTGGCACTGATGCTGGGTGTGACATGGACTCTGTTCTTACTTGTTGATGAACAAAGTTATAAAAGAGCTAAATTAATGTCCACAGTTAGTTACATTCTTGCCATTCAGAAAAGCTTGTATGAATCATTATATGCATAATAATTACATCAAAAATAGGACTGGAAACAATCTAAAGATGTAATCTAGTCTATTCTCTTAACATCAGCCAAGATCAAATTTATCCACATCATTCTTTGTATTTACCAAGTGTTCTTAGATACATCCAAAGGTGGACATTCCCAAAAGTACCAGGTGATCTGTTCCTCATCTTCAATGTCCGTAGTGTTAGAAAGCTTTTCTTGATTTCTGCCATGAAGATCCCTCATGACAAATAAAGCTGGAAACTTTTCACCTGTGGTTCTGAAGGATAAACTACTCTCTTCAGAGAATTTTAATATTTTTTACATTAAGGCTCTGGAATGCTTGAACTGACACAATTTATGTATATGTCATTGTCATAATTCTGTTGCAGAAGTGAACAAAATCAAGTTTATGATCTAGCTTAATTCTGATATTCTTAAATTTTTAACACTTGATTTTGAAATTTCAATATTTTTTTTTCCCCGAATGAATCAGAACATTTTGCATACATGTATGTGGACATATACACACACTCACACCTGGAATCTATGGCCAATAGACAGACATACATGCTCACACAGACATGGACTCTCCCATGTAGCCTCTACATAATATTGTCTTACTGAGAATCCATTGATAGAAGGCTCCAGGCATGTCCCCAAAATATCAGCTAGCTTAATAAAAAAAACCCTTCTTTCAATAATTCAGTGGTAAATATCTACCAGAGGTAAAATTCCACCCAAGAAAACCCTATTATTGAAATGAATTCTCAAATATATCTTTCTGTAAATATTTAATGAAAAACTGACAAACAGAAATAGAACCACTCACCCCAATTAATAGCACGGGGTCCTACTTTAACATTATATACCTTGGGTTGGTTTGTGTACTTGGATGATTCTGTGCTGGTGTAGATGAATTTGCAAATATAATTACACAGCCTACCTCCCCGTGTGAACGGATGAGCTTTTGGAAATGAGAAGGAATGTCAGATCAAGTTTTTTAAAGCATTTTCCACAGTTCTATGAGAATAAGAATTCTTCTAAAGAGCAAATAAACATACAATCAATTAACAATGCAAGAAAAAGTAGATTAGCTGCCATAAATTTCTCCAGTGAATTAGATTGCAATTGTAATGGCATTCTTAGTGTATACTTGATTCGGCAGTACAAATAGTGCTGAGTACAAATGGGGAAATTACCCACAAAATCTCCTTTTCCATTGTCCCTTAAACAGGTGAAAGTATGGCCCATGAAGCCATTCAACCTGCCTATCATGGGATGGCGGTGTGGGATTTCCATTGAAGGGTTTCCATGAGAGTCAGGCAGTAGCTTTATGTCCTGTTCATTACTGTCAAAGTGTCCTTGAACACAAAGGAGAACACTAGACATGGTGGCACTTGTAAATATAGATCAGTGTTTGACAAAGCAACAAACTCCTTATTGTGCCACCGGGGTCAAGCATCTTCCATGTGACTGGTCACACCGATAATGGGTTCTGACTCCTGCACTTCCAACCACAGACTGTTTAATGTAGCGTAAGTGACAAAATCTATATTTAGCATGGGATATATCTCCCTTAACTTTAGCCACTAAAAAGACTGTCTAATCGAAGCTAGGCATCAACAATCTGACTAGATTCCCTCAGCCAATGAAGAGTGATCTTTTATATATATGTATATATATATATCTATCTCTATAACCTGAACCACTTCCTGACAGAAGTTCATCTTCTGTTGTCTTTCAAGAGATCTAGATGATCAGCGTCCTTACCATGCAGACAGTCAAAATGAGACTAAATGAATCCCACTCGCAAGGAAAAGAAATAAATAGGAAGCCACAGTGGAATACAAATCTAAATTTGGTAAAGACAATTATAGCCATTCACAACAGGGAGGCATTCCGCAGAAATAGCATTGCTTTGACAAAAAGCTCACTTTGCCACAGCTTTGGTTCAAGTTCAAATGTATTGTCTTCAAGACAGGAAATTATAAGTGAAGGATTTAACAAGAGACAAAATATTGAAGCAGAGTAGCCTGGTAGGTGATGGGTTTTCTTTTTCCTGAATGAGTTGTGCTCCTCAGAGCAGAGAGAAGACACAAGAAGCATTGAACCAGGAAGGTTGGGAGGAGGTGTGTACATGTAATTAAAAATGCATTGTTCAGTGTGTGAGTATGTAGATCAATCTGGTTTTGCTGTTGAATTCCCCATTAAAAAATCTTACTTTGTATGAGACTGTAATATATATAAGTGCTATAGATTCTAATAATTTATTATTTCTTTATCTTTGTTCATGGTCTACTAAGAAGGAAATAACTGTTTCTAAAGTTCAAAGCTTCCTGAGTACTTTTGAAGTCATGACAGCACTGTTCCTAGGGAGGGCTGTGATCTAGGCAGCTGTCCCCCAGGAATAAAAGTAAATTAACGGAAAAAAAATCATAGAGATATAAAACGGTGCTTTCATCAATAGCGCTTTTCAGTTTTGCTTTGTGATATGTCATCTGGTGTGGGAGGGGAAGCAAAGTAACTTGTACTTTGAAGTGGTAGCATGTTCTGAAGCGGTAATTAATGTAGTTCATACCTCTTCTTAGGTATCTGAATCAGAGTCCCTGATTCATTGAGATGTTCTGTACAGCCAGGATACCTTTGCAAAACCCTTGCCTGTGCAAGCAGCCCAGAGGGCAAAAATCCGACAAAGAAAACTATTAACTGGAGAGCTTTGGGGCTGAAAATATAAAATATTTTCCAATTTAAGATGTTATAATTTTCCAGCCTTTTACGAAGACCTTACATCTAGCCTAGCTTTCAGAAAAAGTATCTTACACTAAATGATTTACAACTAAGAAAAGTGGTTTTCTCTTTAGCTTCTTTCAATTTCAAGTTGTAAAGTTAGATCATAGGTTTCACTCTTCTTTCTTCACATTTAAATTATTAAGACATAAAATCTTTTCACATTATATGCAAATACATGAGCACAATCCTATAATTTTAATCAGTTTGCATACGCTTTCATAACATGTTAATGCCTGTTGCATACATTTATTTCTAATCTTTCCAGGGAATTTTAATGTCTCCTTCCATGGTATAAGCATCCACTTAGTCAGTTCACACATAATTACAGGGATTGCTCTTGTGAGATAGAAATCAGTTATTTCCCCTACTACGAGCATATCATGCTGCTTCCGTTATATTTCCTTTCCTTGACTGGTCAAAGAAAGTAGAGGACAATATATAACTGTCAATTCTTGTGATGGATTGTACCTAATTACTTAATTATATCAGTTCACATATATGGTAGTTATTGTATTGCATTATTTTAGCTTATAATGGATAACATAATTCAGCTGAAATGTAAAACTGCATGGAAATAAGCTCAATATCTCCATATTTTGTAACCTCTGGAAGAACAGTTTTTAGGTGAGTCCTACTGAAGAGAATCTAAAGACCTAAGGATCTCAAATGCTCTGAGCTTTGCTTGAATGTGCTCTCTGATAGATAACTCCCTCCCTACCTTTTCTTTATGAATTACCCTTTAGTTTCATTTGGAGCTCTTTTAGTCTTTTCTCGGAGAAGACAGTGAACGTCTGATCAGATTCATTCTTCACTATTTGCTCTCTTCACTTTCACTTCACACTATTCACTTACTTCAAATTACTTGATGATGTACAGAACTGTCTTACCTCTTTCCTCATGCTTGCTTCTTTACCTGGATGTTACTTGCTCTATAAATATACTTCTTATACCTAGGCATTTCATAACTTTAATTATCCTTTATGCCCTTTGCTTAAAGTTTTTCAATTCTACTAATTTCATACATTACATGCAAAGCAAATATTAAACTGGAATTTCTGACATTACTGCTGTAGTAAAACACTGAAGACTGGAGACAATAACATGAATTTGTTATGTTACAGTTAGCTTCACATTTGCTTCTGAAGACATGTTTTCCCCTCTATTAAAAGTAATATGCTGCTTTAATTTTTGTAAATTATACTTCCTAGGCCTTCAAACTACTGAATACTGAAAAGGCCAGAGTACTATAGTTCACCAATGTAATTTATGATATGTCTCATGCATGCTAAGAAATAGCACAGATTGGGGGAAAAATGTAAAACTCCATGAAAAAAAAAATCAAATCAAGCCAAGGGTGATGTCCCAAAAGACTAATAGTTTAGAGTTTTAAATTTCCTATTGCATTTATGTTACATTTAGATGGCAAAACTACAGGTGTCATTGAAATGTTTTACAAATATTAATTCATCCATATATTAGTTAATAAAGTATTCTTATGAGAGAGCAGGGAGTGAGGGGATGTTCCAGTGAGAGCAGATATTCTTACTCTATCCAATAGTTGACTCTCAGTGACGAATGAGTCATAGTTAGGAGGAATTAGAATCCAGGTCTTCTTGGGCAACACAGTTTTCTTTCTATGATAGAAACGTGTGTAAATTACATGATATTTTTGGAACGTTTTGGTGTGCAACAAGCCTCGGACTTTTGTTATTTCTAGATTCAGAACTTCAATGCAGTCCTGCTGAAGCTACCGTTCAACTTGCTCAGAAACGACATCAAGGCCACAATGATGCTGACTGTCATTAAGTGAAGCTGTACTTTATAAACTGGTACTTCCATATGCCAGTAAGACTGCACGTGCAATTTCTGATTTGAATCTATTATGTTGAATGACTCAAGCCCTGGCTACCTGAGATAATACCTCTTTCTTGGGGACGTGTTAATATGGTTGAGCGTCATTGAACAGCTTGAGCCAAAGGCTTTCTCATATAAACAAATCGTTCTAAACGCCTTCTTATTTCTAAGCTCAAAACATGTATTTGGTTGAAAGAGTTCATATTCTTTAGAGGTTTTTTTGGTACTTATTTGATTGGCAGTGCAGCACAGTAGTGGTTGAGCAACCTAAGTAAGCAATAACAATAAATTTCAGTAAATCAGGGTCTCACTAGTGACAAAGGAGTATTATTGCACGCTGATAATCCACACAATTGATTCATTTAGTCACTCTGGCTTTTGGATACTTTTATATGTATTTTCAGTTAAACCTCTATGGTGGGTTGACCTTGGCTGGATGCTACTATGCTGCTCTATCACTGTCTTCCTCAGAAGGACAAGGAGGGGAGAAAAATAAGATGGGAAAAAAGCCCTCGTTTGTCAGGATGAAGACAGTATAATAAGGTAAAAGCAAAAGGCTGTAAATGGAAGCAAAGGAGAAAAAAAAAAAAACAAAAGATTTTTTTCTCTACTTCCTGGCAATGTCTAGCCACTTTCTGGGAAGCAGGACTTCAGTATGTGTAGGAGTTGCTCTGGAAGACAAACATTGTAAATAAGGAATGTCTCATCTCGTCTCTCCCCACCCCACCTCCCCCACTTCCTCCTCCTTTCTCTTAGCTTTTATTGCTGAGAAGATGTCATACGGTATGGGATATCCCTTTGGTCAGGTGGGGTGAGCTGTCCTGGCTGTGTCCCCTCCCAAGACCTTGCCCACCCCCAGCCTGCTGGTGGTGGAGGAGTGTTGGAGAGAGCCCTGATGCTGTGCCAGCACGGCTCAGCAGCAGCCAGAACAGCGGTGTGTTACCAACACCTTGCTGGTTATCGATACACAGCACAGCACTGTGAGGGCTGCTGTGGGGAGAATTAACTCCAGCTCAGCCTGACCCAATACAATCTCATTCAAGCTATGCGACAGAAAAAGAAATCCTCTTGCTCATACATACTGTCAGTACAGTAAGTCCCCCTAATAAAGTATTTTGAATACATATTTAGGAAGAAAAAGTTTTAAAAGGCAAAACTATGTCTGAAATGCTGCTGTAGCGATTCACCAAATAAGACTCTAAAGTGTACTTCAAACATCCTTCATCCTTGTTTCTAAGCCCTGGAAATAGAGAGATAAATTAATACCACCACAGCAGCAAGTCATCTAAATACAGTCATGTTTTGCTATAACTAGCAGTCTCAGAGCCCTTCGTGCGAAACTGCTGATAAACAGTGACCACTCGCCATGTGGTACCCTTGCAAGAGAACCCTTGAACTACTTTGCAGAGGTCTTTCTGATCGTTTCGCTTACTCTTTGATAAGTGGAAATGGGAGACAGGTCTCCCATGTAATAATGCCCCATAAGAAAGAGAAAAAAAGCACTAGCTCTCACCTGCTAAGGGACCACAGAGCTGTCGAAATAACTAAAACAATAATAACAACACTCTAGGAAAACCACATGGGCTGAATCTCAGGTAGTGTCTTTGTAGGACAACTTCTAGGTGCTTCACCAGGTATGGCAGAGTGGGATAGACCTAAAGCAAGGTCTTTCTGTAGGTCAAAATACTGAAGTGAAGTTTTATCCTCAGGAGTCAGGAGTCTGAAGGATGGTAGTGATGTTTCTTTAAATGGGCAGTAACATCAACACTGTTTAAAATATTCCTTCAAACCAAAACCCACACTGGACTCAGCCAAATTGTTCTAACTGAAGGTTAGTAGCTTTTATGAGGAGAACCTGGAAGGAGATCAAGGCATGGCAGTTTTCTACATTATTCCATTGAAAAATTTTGTCACCAACCTTAAGGTAACAAATACAGTAACAAGGTGCTCAGAGCTTGTCTGTAGAAAAACATGACTTTGCTATTGAAGTTGAAAAAAATTCTTGGCAAGGCTGAAGCTGAAGATGTCTCCTACACGATTAAGCCACTTCCGCTACATAGTTACATGTATATTGTGAAAAAGCTCACACTTTTGGTTGTTACAACAGTAGTCAGATCTGAAAGAGAGAAAAGGCATTTTCTCCAAAACTAAAGTAATAATCAAATATATTTTTTTAATTTTAAAAATTTTCTTTTAATTTATTTTCTCAAATTCTATATACAACAAAAGGCAGCAAAAGGTATATCATCCCACCTAGACTTTGGATAATCTTCTGTAGTCTCCAGAATGTTAGGTAGTACAGCAGAGAGCATTGGACAAATAGCACAACTGGCTAATTTTTCTTTGATTTTAATATCTGTCTTGCATATGAATTTTGTTCAGGAATAAGACCGTTTCAGATGCTTGGTTAGGGACGTACTATGTTATCAGAATGAGGAAAAAGTACACAGAAAATTACAAGTTATAGAACTCTGTAAAATGATAAATTTAAGCTCGTGTGTTATGCTTTGAATAAGTGGTACAAGAGAATTTGCCCTATACCTTCAATAGTGCTAGCTACCACGCAGGGCTGCTAATGTTCCCATTTTGACCTCAGATATATTCAGACAGCAAATTATCTGCTATTAACACACCCACTTTCTGTCCCCCGCTTCCCAAACAAATTTGGCTTAGTGTGAATGTAGGATGGGGTAATTTGACTTTTGCAATCACAGCAGACAGCTGTGAGTGATACATGACATGAAAATGAATTATCCCCGCCCTTGCTCATTGAGAACAGAAATGCTGTGCAGTTATTACGCTGTGTTGTGGTCTGTGCTTCACAGGTATGGGGCATGGGAAGATAAAATAAGCTTTTATTCCTAGTTTTATTAATTATTCCTATACCTACATAAAAATACTTTTATACAAACATTGTATTCCTTAGTTTTCTTTCTGTCTTTCCCCTCTCTCCATTCTTCATCACTGTGAAATAACTCTGCTGTGTTTCCAGTCACTCATCCTGAGACTTCCCTTTTCCCTTTCCACCCACTGCTAGACTGTTGTAAAATTTCTCAAGCTATTCCTCAGTAAGAAAGATGAATCATAGAATCAT
>VWZZ01005205.1:58459-90768 GCA_013399095.1 Psophia crepitans | reverse complement strand
GAGGCAGGCTGTCCCCCTGCAGCCCATGGAGGCCTGCAATTGAGCAGATATTCACCTCCAGCCCATGGAGGACCTCACGCTGGAACAGGTGGATGCAACCAAAGGAGGCTGTGACCCCATGGGAAGCCCACACTGGAGCAGGCTCCTTGCAGGACCTGAGGACCCATGGAGGACCCACACTGGAGCAGTCTGTTCCTGAAGGTCTGCATCCCGTGGGAGGGTCCCAGGCTGGAGCAGGGGAAGAATATGAGGAGTCATCCCATTGAGGAGGAAGGAGCGGCAGAGACAGGGTGGGAAGAACTGACCACAACCCACATTCCCCATCCCCCTGTGATGCTCAGGGGGAGGAGGTAGAGAAGTCAGGAATGAAGTTAAGCATGGGAAGAAGGGAGGGGTGGGGGAAGGTGTTTTTAAGATTTGGTTTGATTTCAACTCTGATTTGATTGGTAATAATTTAATTTAATTACCAATTAAATTGGTAATTTTTATTTTTTTTTTTACCCATGACGGTAATTGGTGGATGATCTCTCCCTGTCCTTATCTTGACCCATCAGCCTTTTGTTACAAATCCTGTCCCCTCTGTGGCTGAGGAAGGAAGTGACAGACAGTTTTGGTGGGCACCTATGTCCAGCTAGGGTCAACTCAACACAGTATATATAATTATATATAAGTATATATAAGTATATATAAGCCCTCACTCTTCTGTAGGAGCCATTGCAATGCTGCTTTAGCAGAATATAATTTTTGCAATCTGTACTGTGCTTAGGGACTACTGCTCTGGTCAACTAGGGGCTACTTCAGCCTATATACAACATATTAACTTCTTGGTCCATCTTCAAACCTAGTTAGGAGAAATGTTTACCAGAATACATTGTATTGCTTTGCTGCAGTCCGCAGAGCTGTTTTGAAAAAGCTGTTACCTGTTTTGATGCTGCATTGTGCTGCTAGGAAAGATGAAAGGGAAAGATGAAAACAATAAAGTAGTTATAAATCACTTCTAATTAAGCCTGATCTTTGAAAATTACATGTAAGAAGTTTGTGAACTTATAGAAAGTTTAAATCTTGTTGGAAAAAACAAATAGGTAATGAAAAATATTTAAAAGGGGGATGTGACAATCTATTTCAAACTATTTTAAAAGATTATGTCAATAACTCTTTACAAGGTGTTTGAAAGAATGGTATTGGCAGGAAATGGTACAAGAAGCACTATAACAGAAATTTATTTTTCAAAAACCATAGTATCAGAGTTTTTATAAGGAGGGTGTCCCCAACAAAACATATAGTCTTATTTTCTGCTATGAATAAACATACTTTTGCTGTTATACAACTCGTAATCTAAAGGTTTATTCCAAGTCATTAACATATGTAGAAGTATTTAGATAATCCTGATGTGAATTTTGCAGCCAAAATTAATTAAGCTGATTCTTTTTCATTCTTGGTTTTTGTTGAAATAATAAAAATCATACCCAGAAATCTGAATACCTAAATTTGTAAGGTTTTTCTTTCCAGCATATCAACCTATTTTTTGGCCCACGTATGTGTATGAAAACTGAACTACACTGTCTCAGTATAATGCAATTCTGGGAAGTCATCCAAATCTGGGAATGCTGTTTTATGATCAGCACATCAAAAATTGATACATAACTCATCTTATAGTCAACTAAGAAAAGCATACAACCAAGTAGTTTAAAGCTGAGATTTTGTATTTTATACAAATGATACAATAGACTTCCCTGTTTCCTTACTAAGAGTGCCAGTTTCTTTCTCTGAAAGACCCTTTTCCATTTATAGTTGTTTTATTAAGAGGCAATATAGTTCAAACAGTTGTTTATGCAGCCAAGATTTCTCCTATGCAAATATTAAAGATTTGCAGACAGAACCACAACACAGAGTGGTGTTGTCTACTGTTTAAAGTCTACCATAGCAAAGCTGCAATTAAACAGTACCTCATTACTTACAAAATCTTTCCAGTCTAACAGTCTTTCTGCTTCAGTAGTTTACTGGTTTCCTCACCCTGGAATCTGAAGGTTATTTGAAAAGAAACAGACAATTTGTCTTTGCAGGAGGAATAGATTAGGGAAACAGTTTAGAAAGGATGAACTTTGGAAGTAGCAGAGCTGAGTGTCTAAAATAATATTGGAAATTGCTTTCCAGTGCTGTTTGTGTTCTCTGGCTACAAGAACATGCAGTGCAAGATGATGAGTGTCAGCTAATAAACATGACAACTGCAAGAGGGAGTCATGAAATGACAGCAAAAATACCTGGTAAGTACAGCAGTACCCAGAAATCCCAGAACTTCAAAATCACAGATTTGTAATGGCTGAGAAAGGCAGCAAGATATTAAATGTGCAGCCATTCTTTCACAGGTCTGTAGCAGGTTACTTGCCATGGGAAATAACCTGCAAGTCAGGTTTTCTTGCTGCTGGGCTTTTTGCCTTTGTGATTTTGGGGCTTGTGTGATACCCAGAACACAATCCCACATTTCAGGTTTGCCGTGGCTTAACCACAGCAGGTAACTAAGCACCACGTGGTCGTTCTGTCACATGCACATCCCTTCTCGTCCCCCAAGGGAATGGGGAGAATAATGGAAAAAAAAAATATCTTGTGGGTTGAGATGAAGACAGTTTAATAGAATAACAAAGGATAATAATAATAATAATAATAATAATAATAATAATAATAATAATAATAGCATCAACAACAACATAATAGCAACAATAACAATAGCGATAGCAATAACAATACACAAGTGATGCACAAATGCAGTTGCTCACCACCTGCTGGAAAAACCCCAAAAACCAACCCAATGCCCAGTCTATTTCCAAGCAGCAATTCTGCCCCGCAGCTAGCTTCCCCTGTTATATCTGGAGCATGACGGAGCATGCAGTAGGGACCGTCCCCCTGGCCAGCCTGGGTCAGTGTCCTGGCTGTGCTCTCCCAGCTCCTTGTGCACTGGCAGGGCGTGAGAAGCTGAAAAGCCCTTGGCTTAGTGTGGGCACTACAGCTGCCCAGCAACAGCTAAAACCAGCAGTGTGTTACCAACACTATTCTCATCCTAAATCCAAACCACAGCACTATGCCTCCTGCTAGGATGGAAGTTAACTCTATCTCAGCCGAAACCAGTACAAGGTTTCATCACCATTTATAGAGATTTTAGCAATGAATCACCTTAAATAATATCCTTAGTTTTAGGTACAATGCACACTGACTGGCAACTGTTTTTTTAAAATCTTCTCTTTAACCTTTAAACTGTTTCTTGCAGCTCAAAAGAGCATTTCAAGAGCAACGTTTATTGTTATATCAAGTGGAAGAAAATGTTCATTTAATCTCCTCAAGTATAATTTGCTCAGTGCAGATCACCCCAAATGCTGTCGAAAGCTGAAATTCACCACATAACTTTTGTCACTTTTGCTAGAGATTAAATGAAAAAGTCCAGACTTAATTACAGAAAATAAAGTCCTCCAGAATAGTAAAGGAGCAAAAGTCACAAGTCCTCTATACCCAAATGAGCATGAACATAAGTTGAGCATAATAAGTACACACACAAATAATCCAAAAAACAATAACCTCCAATAAAGATAAAATCTGAAGTTCTTCTGTGGAGAAGTTTAATAGAATAGAAAAGAACAAACCAGTTGGATGAATTTTATTTCGAACATCCTTCACTCCTTGTCATGGAGTTTAAAATAAATTGAAATAAATTTCTCATCTCATCTGCCCATCACATCCTGTGTGGACATTTCGAACCTGAGGCTAAAATTAATGAAACCAATAATTTGTCAAACTACTTGTCTTACCTTTAAGAGGGCTCGTGCATATCAAAACATTAAAAAGAAATAGGGCTAGGGCCAAGGGCTGACAGGAGAAGAGAGGCAGCTGTGCAAAAGGCTGTGTACTTTGCTGTTCTTCAGGAATGTTGGTTTTATATTAAATTCCATCTCCCCAAAACAAATGTCATGCATAATATTGAAATGATGTTGAAATGATGAACGGGTAATGAGAAACTGTGCCAGTTGAAAGGGTGAGGTGGGTCAAGGCAGGGAAATAAGGGAGGGGGAAAGATGGGAAGGAGGAGCGGGAGAGGGAGAGGGAGAGGGAGGGGGGGNGGACAGGGACAAGGCCGAACCGGGCGGGAAAGGAAAAGGGCAGGAGGGAGAGGGAGAGGGAGAGGGAGAGGGAGAGGGAGAGGGAGAGGAAGGCAAGGCAAGGCAAGGCAAGTTGTCTTTTCTAAGTGAAAACATCTATTGCTTTCTAATCCTACTTCGGTTGAATTCTGCACATAAGGTACATCTAATGAAGTCATTTCATGTACTATTTGAAACTATACAAGACACTCTGACCTCATTAGAGAGGAAAAATCATGAATTAGACATCTGTATAGTGAATTACAAGGTTGAAGACGACTGTGGCAGATGCTATAGAGCATAACACGTATGGAATATAATTTCAGCAATATAATTACAACTGCAGATATTATAACCAAATGGAAAGTTAAGTATGCCAGTTACAATTTGAAAGGGACAGAAAGAACCTGAACCTGAAGACTTTATTTGCACATTAATTTCTGAGTAGTTATCTTTATACTGCAGGGGGTATGCATGAATACAGGATTCTGAATCCTGAATTATGAATCATTGCATGTCCTGATAAGCAACGTAAAAATAGTGACTAATTATTATATATGAATGCATGTGTCTTTTTTAGTAATGACACAAGTAATAAAATGCATATATAGGTTGTAATGTGTAAGATACATACATCAATAAAGATAACTGGCAATTAAAGTTATAGTACAGAAGGAAAACATGACAAGGTATGTGTATCTCAGAAATATACTGCAGAATGAAATAAGCAAGATAAGGAGTGAACTGAATATGTTAATGGTAAAGACTATAAGTGATGTCACAGCTGCTATTTTAAGTCAAAACTACTTTGTCTCTCCCAAAGCTGTCTTTATCAAACACTCATATGTACAGTTTCAACGTACCAAATTAGGAGTTTCAAACTTTTCTTCTGGAAAGAACTTCAAGATGTGATTACGGTAGTCCAGACTATTAATTTGTGTAAATTAGCCAATATTCCTGAAAAAAAAACAAAAAAAAACAAAACAAAACAAAAAAAAAAAAACAAAAAAAAAAAAACAAACAAAAAAAAAAACCAAACCAACCAATTTTGTTGTGTATTGTATACTTTGCTGTTCTTTGGGAATTTTTTTTATATTAAATTTTATCTCCCAGAAATAAATATAATTCAAAAATATTGAAATGATGGACAGGTAATGAGAAAGTGTTCCATTTGATAGGGCAATACGACTAAAGCAAAAGAGATAAGGCCTCTTTTGGCAATTTTATTGATTTACAGTACCTGGTAATCTGATCCAATATAGAAATCTTTGTTTTCTTTTGTTTTCATTTCCTTGTGCTACGAAGAAGAAAGCATGGCAAGCATATGGAAAAGAAAAATTACAAGCCATCCAGACTCCTGTTTTCTCCAGATGTTGCTCAGGAATGCAGAAGAAAAAGAGAAAGAAACGGTTTGTTAACAATGAGGAAATAATTTGCAAACAAAAGAGCACAAACTGCCATTCTTATGTAAACCTGTTACAGACGTTTGGCGTGAGTACAAACTTCTGGGTAATCTGAGATTGAACAGTAACTTCAGAAATACAGAAGAAAACATCAAAGTATACTTGAGGCCATAGTATTAATCATGATACCAATCTTACTTATATTTTTCTGTTGAAAAGCTTTAATGAGACCGAAGTTATATTCTAGGAGACATATTCTAGGGAGCAGAATCAAAAGCAGCTGAGCTTGCTAAAAATCACTGCAAAAAAAATGTTTTTTCTTTTTTCTGAAAGTGGTTGCATTCAATGGGTATATTGTTCCCATGCCTTGCAAAGCATTACAAAAGCTAGTGCTAGCAGGCGGAAGGAAATGTGGCTGTAGGTAGAAAAGAAGGCTAAATCACTCTTCTCAGTAGGAGCACTGTCCTAGTTCAGCATAAGCTAGTTGTGAAACCAAATCCTGGGACAAACAGGGAGAACTGTCTTCTGAAAGTGTTTATATTGGTCTATCAAGTATGGAAGGTATGTAAAGGTCTAGGTCAAAATGATCTAATTCAGGTTTCACACAGGATTACCTGAGCAAAGTTTGATTTTCGACCTCAAAACCAAGGCTTAGATGGTTCACAACTGAATTACATTTTTTCTCTTTCTGCCCTGTTTGTCTTGTCCTCCATGCCATAATAACAGTTCAGAGAGCATTCGCAGCCCTGAAAAGAGAAGCATTTAAGACATTCTCCTCATCAATATTTCCTACTAACTAGTTTGGTCTATACATTTAACATGATGGCTGCTGTAAATTTCAGTGCAGGTAACTGACAAAAATGCTCCTCATTTAAGCTTTCTTTCTGCATTGAAGAATGGGTTAAGGTGACAAAAACTTAATACAGTCCATTTTATGTTCCTAAGTTAGGTACTACCATACTTGAAAAGTAGACATTAGGGTCATTCTGACCATCTATCTCTGCTGCCTAGATTCCTCATAAAGTCAATATGCAGAAAATATTGCTCTATTCATTGATGGTGTTGGGAACCTAAGCACCTAAGTTAGATTGCTCAAATGGAGTGACCTGGGAAAACACCTCTAATAAATTAAAACTCAGAAATCATAAAGGTTGTTAAAATTACAAACTGAAATAACGCATTTTAGTAAAAATGGTTCGCTCACTTCTTTATGGGTGGAAAAACAACTCTTTCATATTACTCAGTAGTTAAAGCATCAGTGAGGGACATGATACTTCTCCATCAAAGGACTGCATCTTGCTCTCTTCCTGATACTTTAAGTTTTATATTTTGAGTTATGTTGCTTTAGTGTATGGCATGTAGGGTATATGCTGTAGCTCTGTTGTTCTACAGACTGCTAGTCATGTCATCACGTGAGAAAACCTACCCTGCAGTGGACCTGAGCACTTCCTAAAATGCCCTATAGAAACAAGAGAATTTTAAGGCGGACCAGGCTATGTCTGAAGAGGAGGGTTGTTATCTACGGCTTAACCTTCTAGATTTGACCTCAGTGCAGGCAGCATTAAATTGGCTGGATTTAGCCTACTGGAATTAAACCATTTGATGCTGAAGCAATTGACAATTCAAAATTCTTCTGCTAACCTGGATTTGCTCTGAACCTTTTTTAAGATCTCTAGCAATTTACAGGAAATCTGATTTGTATTATCTTTTGAGAAACTGGAAGGATGGGAAAATATAGGTCATCTAGTCCAACCTCCTGCTCAAAGCACATCCAGCAGGTTCCTCAAGGCTGTGCCCAGTGGATTTTCAAATACCTCTGCAGATGCAGATTCCACAGCATGTCTGAGTAGCCCGTTACAGTGTTTGACCTCCTTTATGGCCTTTTTTTTTCTTAAATTAATTTTATTTCATTTCCTTTTCCTGTGTTCCAACTTATGTCTGTTACCTCTCACTTTCCATTCTGCACCTCTTGCTTGGTTCTGTCTTCTCAACTTTCTCGTATTAGGGGCATGTAGGTAGCAATAAGATCCCCTTTAGCCTCGCTTCTCCAAGCTAAACAAGCCCCGTTATTTCAACATTTCCTCACAGGGCATATAGATCAGCCCCCTCAACACCTGCTGATCTCACTCCAAAATGTCTTTCTTTAGAATTGGCCCATTCTATATATGCATCTGCAATTCTCTTTTCTTAATTCAAGTGGGAAAAAAAAAGTCACTCTTTTCATTTGTGTCCTGGATTGTTTACCAGAAAGATACTCTGCTCACCATTCCCTCTAACGGAATAGAGGTCACACATGCTTGATTAATATACAGTCAACAATTCACAGAAATATACAGTCGATAAATGTCGCAGAAAATGAACAATTGTCTCACAAAGTATTTTGAACAAATTTTGATGAATTATAACATCTCTTAATATTGTTTACTCTTAATCCTCTAGTTGCTAGGTATATAGAGCAGAATATATTATTCCCTACATACATACATATATGGACAATTTTAATTTGCATTTTCCTTTATTTCCATTGCAAGTAAGCTAGAATAGCTCAGACTCCTTGGAGCCAGAGTTTAATGAAGGGCTATAGCTTAGGCTATTTTGTTCATTAATTCTAAATTTAGCCCTGATATTAAACTAAACACTGAAGCAATGGGGTTTTTTTTATAACATCGGTTTTTAACTCTTACAAAATAAATTATTTGTACCAGTCTACTCAGAATACAAAACAGAGAACAACTGAAAAAGGCTTTTTTTAACAACTCAGAATTTATTTTAATGACTACTCTTCTTTAAATCAAGACTCTTATTTTGGTAAGATTTCTATACTGCAAATGCTTGGCATATTTTATGACTTCAGATTCTTCCTAAATCATAGAATGCAATTATACAATCACAGAATGATTTGGGGTGGAAGGAACCTTAAAGATCATCTAGTCCATCCTTCCTGCCATGGGTAGGGGTACCAACTAGATCAGGTTACTTAAAGCCCCAACCAACCTGACCTTGAATGCTTCCAGTGATGAGGCATCTACAATTCATCTGGGAAACCTGTTCCAGTGTCTCACCACTCTCACTGTAAAAAAAAGTCTTATTTTTATCCAACCTAAATCTACCTTCTTTCAGTTTAAAATGATTACTCCTTATTCTGTCACTACAGATCCTGGTAAAAAGTCTCTGCCTGTCTGTCGTACAAACCTTCTTTGTATATTGAAAGGTTGCAGTAAGGTTTCCTGGGACTCTTTGCTTCTCTAGGCTGAACAACCCCAACTGTCTCCACTCTCTTTACAGGAGACGTGTTCCAGCCCTCTGATCATCTGGACCTGCTCTAACACATCCATGTCTTTCTTGTACTGGGGACCCCAGAGCTGGATGCAGTACTCCAGGTGGGGCCTCATGAGAGCAGAGGAAAGGGGACAATCATCTTCTGGCCATGCTTCCTTTATGCAGCTGAGGATATGATTGGCTTTCTGGGCTGCAAATGTACATTGCTAGCTCATATCCAATTTTTTGTCCACCCTTATCCCGAAGTTCTTTTCTGCAGGGTTGTTCTCAACCAATCAATTCCTGAGCCTCTGTTGATACTGTGGGTTGCCCTGACCCAGGTGCAGGATCTTGCATTTGGACTTGTTATATAGGCCCACTCCTTGAGCCTGTCTAGGTTCCTGTGGATGACATTCCTTCCCTCAAGCATATCAGCTGCACCACTCAGTTTGGTGTCATCTGCAAACTTGTTAAGAATGCACTCAGTCCCACTATCTATGCCACTGATGAAAATACTAAATAGTATTGGTCCCAGTATTGACCCTTGAGGGACACCATACATTACTGGTTTTCACTTTGACACTGAGTCACTGAGCCATTGACTGTGACGTTTTGGACATGGCCATCCAGCCATCTTTATCCGTCTGACAGTCCATCTATTAAACCCATATCTCTCCAGTTTAGCAGCAAGAATGTTGTGTTGGACTGTATCAAAGGCCCTACAGAATTCCAGGTAGATGACATCTAAAGCTCTTCCTTTGTCCACTGATGCCGTCACTCCTTTGTAGAAGGCCACCAGAACAGTCAGACAGCACTGTCTCTAATCACCTTCCTGTCTTCCATATGTTTCTATATGTCTTCCAGGAGGATTTGCTCCGTGATCTTAATGGGCACAGAGGTGAGGCTGGCTGGTCAGTAGTTCCCAGGGATAACTTTTTTACCTCATTAAAAAATGGGTGCAATATTGCCTTTTCTCCAGTCTTTGGGGACTTCTGACTGTCAAGACTTCTGAAATATGACAGAGAGTTGCTTGGCACCTATTTCAGCCCATTCCCTCAGAATCCCAGCAGAAGCAGGGAGGTGATCATCCTCCTGTACTCAGCCCTGGTGAGGCTGCAGTCCGAGTACTGTGTCCAGTTTTGGGCCCCTCACCACAAGAAAGACATCGAGGCCCTGGAGCATGTCCAGAGAAGGGCAACGAAACTGGTGAAGGGGCTGGAGCACAGGTCTTATGAGGAGTGGCTGAAGGACCTGGGCTTGTTTAGTGTGGGGAAGAGGAGACTCAGGGGAGACCTTATTGCCCTCTACAACTACCTGACAGGAAGTTGTGGTGAGCTGGGGGTCGGCCTCTTCTCGCAGATAACTAGTGACAGGACAAGGGGAAATGGCTGCAAGTTGCGCCAGGGAAGGTTCAGGTTGGAGATGAGGAGAAAATTCTTCTCGGAAAGGGTAGTCGGGCATTGGAACGGGTTGCCCAGGGAGGTGGTGGAGTCACCGTCCCTGCAGGTGTTTAAGGAAAGGTTAGATGCGGTACTGAAGGACATGGTTTAGTGGTTAATAGGTGTGGGGGGGGACAGTTGGACTGAATGATCCTTGAGGTCTCTTCCAACCTTAATGATTCTATTCTATTCTATTCTATTCTATTCTAATCCTGGGGCCCATCTTGTTGGACCACATGGCACCATGTACGTTCAGATTCCTCACATGGTCTCGAACCTGATCTTTTCCTATGAAGAGAGGGACTTCATTTCCCCAGTCCCTATCTTGAGGTTCAGGGAACTGTGAGATGTGTGAAGAATGATTACTAGCAAAAACTGAGGCAAAATTTGTTGAGTACCCCAGCCTTTTCCATGCCAGTTATCACTAGTTTCACTAGTTCTCCTGTCCTATTTGGGGGGAGGGAAGTATTGGGGTATTGAGGATGTGTGTATTTTCTTTAATCTTTTCTGAGTGATGTACTGTGTAGAAATGCTTATTATTATACTGCACATTCCTTGACAAATTCAGTTCCAACTGTGTCATAGCTTTCCTGATCCAATCCCTACAGATCCGGGCAGCATGCCTATATTCTGAGGTGGCATGTCCCTGGTTCCACTGCCTGTCAATTTCCTTCTTATGCTTCATTTTGTCCAGGAGGTTGTCTCTCAGCCACGCTGTTCTCCAGCCTTCCTTGCCTGATGATAAATGTATGTGTGCTGTATCGCAAGAGAGCAATCAGACGTTATTCAAAGGAAGAAATGAGGAGCGGCTGAAGGAAGGAAGCTCATAGGAAAAGAAGTTCAACAAAGAAATATTCACCAAGAGAGTTAAAACAGTCATCTGTGGGACTGTGATTTCAAATAACAAAACAGGTACTATGCCTAAAATGGTCTTATGTTTTAAATTGTGGATCATTAATGGAAGGACAAAGATGGCATCAAGCTCAGGAAACTATGCTTAAATTTGTTGTATTTCAACATGTTTATAGGAATAATAAACTGATTTGTTAGGAACTTAGAGAAATTTTTTTACAGAGCTTATGAGGTCATCAGTTACATAGAAATTCCTCTAGGTATTCATAAGGATTATTTAAAGAAAAACTAGAGTAAGATAAATATTTGTTCTGATGATAAAAGATTTGGTTTGCATGAAACGTTGTGTTTCTACTCTTGTGACAATTCTGGGTTGGATTCAGTTGCTTAAACATAAGCACCTAATGTCATCTGAGGTGCCACAGGTATCTAAGTTCTGCGAGCAGACTGACTGGCAGCCAGGTTCCTGGACTTCCCAAAGATCTATGCCTTGCTGGCAGAGCTGCGCAAGACCAGGTAGGTTGCCTCACAACCCCTAAAATAACAGGAGACAGCTAGATGACTAAATCCTATCTCCAATCTTGTTTTCTACACACTC
The DNA here is from genome assembly GCA_013399095.1 of Psophia crepitans. Classification (NCBI taxonomy): domain Eukaryota; kingdom Metazoa; phylum Chordata; class Aves; order Gruiformes; family Psophiidae; genus Psophia; species Psophia crepitans. The sequence goes on along the minus strand of VWZZ01005205.1, from coordinate 79,094 downwards.
TCTTAAATATTTTATATCTTCTTTGAATAGATAAAATAAATTAAATTGATTAGCGTAATAGACGGCAGCTGAAGTAATAATGTAAATTGCATTAAAAGTCATCAGATGTTTAATACATGCAGTGTTATAGGCTTCTAATATAGTTACTTCAGCTAAAGACCTTAAAGTAAATGCAACAAATCTGACTCTTGTGTTTCTGTCTTTGACACATTGCTCTATTCACCTCTCCTTCTCATCATCTGTTGTTCTTGTGACAATTTAAGTGAGCCATATACTTACACATACACCCCTAAACAATCGGTCCTATGTTACTGTCCTCCTGTAGAATTTATATGATTTTCCTACAAACAATATCACAGTAATCCATTACTCCAGTAAAATGCATCACGAAATCGAGGTCTTTATAAAACATATTTACTGGGTTTTTTTGACTTAACTAGACTTTAGACCCTCATATTTATAATACTTTATTTTACTTCTACTGTGCAGTTGAAGCTTTTACCTGCTATCTGTTGTGATCGATGTGTTACTGTCTCTAAAGTGATGCTTAAAATTTGTTCTGAATTTGCAAGCCTGGTTGTTTATGTCTTTTTAATAATTGACTGACTTTACTTCAGTAATAGTTATCTGCCTGAAAATTAAAAAAAAACAAAACAGAATTTTGTTAAAAATCTTAGCTTCCTTTCCATGTATTAGGCACTGTATCAGGCAATGAAGTGATACCATCACCCATGAGACTTTCACTGCAGTTCTGTATCCCAGACGAATATCCAGTTTGATTACTGCTTATAATGCAAACACCTATGTATTGACTACGAATGAGAAATTGTATTGATAACACTAAATGCATCATCTATCACAACAGAAGATCTTCAAAGAGTTCAGACAACAATAGAAAATATGAAAGTTTAATTTAAATCTTCATATTAGTTGAGAGTGGATATAGAGTTTTACTCCTCAGAAATAGGGAATATAAATGATTCATCAGCAAAATGAAATATTAAAAAGAAAGTTAACAATGCTGAAAACATTGTTTACAGACTAAAAAAAAAAAAAGGTGTATCTTCCTACCCGATCAAGCTTTGAATAATCTATAATGATAATATCTTTTTTCCCCCCTATGCTATATTCTTCACTGGACAGAAATCTGAAGCACAGCCAAGTGATAACTTGTTCATTTTGTGCAAACGAAATATCTATGCAGTCATTCCAGATGGTTACGCTGGGATACATCCCATCTAATTTTGGCCAGATAATCAAGGTGCTCCCTCTTTGCTTGATGATGATTCTTTTCATGACTATACATGCAGGAAAGACAAATCTGGTGCTAACAGGAAATGTTAACTACCTTTGGCTATTCTTCAGTGGACAGAGAGGTGTAGCCCAGACCACTAAACCCACAACAGTATGATTTATAGATAAGACTTGGCCAAGAGAACTCAAGAGAATTCGGTTTCCAGGAAATTAATTTAGAAAAATGATATGTAAAGAAAAATTAAATGCAGTAAAAATTTAGGGACCTGGCACAAGAGCTTGATGGTCTTTGATATCAAAGGACATTTCAAATCAACGTTTCTTCAAAAAATTCTTTCAACAGTATAGTTCATATAATAAAAGCATGCATTTCAAATATTCTACTTGCTCTTAAGGTCAAAATGAAAAATTTCTAATTCAAAGACAAACCCATATTTCATAAGACCAAAAAATGAAAGAAGGCATCATAATAAATAATGGAATCATTTCAATACACAGCAGTTTCAAAGTAGTAAGTCTCAGACAGGGATCAGACATCCCTTTGAGAGAAGCAAACCTTTCATTCATTTTATCGCCTGTTTCTTCATCTCTGGTTTAGAAAGGACAGGTCATTAAGTACAGAAGGAAGACATTAGATTGGAGCTGCTCCATAGAGATCAGATTGCAGCTACTCCCACCGGAGAAATATCTAAAGCTAGTTGCACAGTACTAAAGTCCAGTATTTAATCTTTGAAAACCTTAGTTAACTGAAGTCAATGAGGAAGCTGAAAGCTTGATATAGCTAAATATTAGGTTACTGACTCATGGTTGAGAATTTCTGTCTAATAAAACAAATATTGTGCACTTTATACTATACCTATTAAAACTATGATAATTGTTGCTATGAAGTGCCTTGAATAATTAATATTCATTCTGAAATGATAATTTATATATCTAATTACTGATAAAGTATGGAAAAAAAAATTAAACTTGTATTTATGAGTAAACTCTTTCTGTCAATTTTGCTGGAGCTCTATTTCAGAGATTTCATGGAATTTCAATGCTTTTTAGTTTATTGACAGATGTCTTTTGCGATATAAAAGTAAAAAATCAAGAAAAGCATGTAAGATTGCTGGTATTTTATGGAACATTAATTTAGTTTTAATGTAATGTTTCTCTACGTTATTTTTTTTTTCCCTTGCAGCAATCGCCATCATAATTTTGAGGGAAAACATAAGTAAAAAGAGATTGGCACTAAGAAGGAAATTAGTAAAAATTGATTAGACAATTGAAGTACCTGTTTGGTTTTTTCTTTCCATCTCTGCTTCTAGAAATATCTACGTTTTTCAATGCAATCTATCTCACTTCACTATTTGCTTACTCTTATTTTGCTCAGTCTTGCAGTGAAGTAATCATATAGGACTAAAATCATGTATACAAACTGGCTGTCATGGGACTCATTGTAAACTGCAAATAACACTGGTTAAAATCAGTTTTGAGGGAGGAACAAGAAGGCAGTTTCCTTAATTATCATATAAACATGTCATCTTCCCATTTTCAGATTCTATGTGAGGGTCCCTAAGCAAATAGGTGTTTACTACTTGAATACTGAAAACTTGCAAAATAAATCTCTCTGGAACCTAAAGTAGTATTAATTGAAAGTTCATAATTTCAAACTAAATTAATACAAATTACCTCCAGGCAAATTCAGTAAGAAGGTATTAATCTGTAGGTTACATTTGAACAAGCCTGTTTAAGAATTTGATCCTTGCTACGTTTTGACAGAAGTCATTAAGAGAATTTTTTGTCTTCCCAAGTAACCATTACACGTGATGGATCCCTGCTTTACTGAAGATGGCTGAACACCTTCCTGCCATGGGAAGTGGTGAATGAATTCCTTGTTATGTTTTGCTAATGTGCACAGCTTTTGCTTTACCTATTAAACTATCTTTATCTCAACCCATGAGTGTCCTCACTTTCCTTCTTCTGATTCTCTCCTCCATCCGGCCGGAGAGAGTGAGCGAGTGGCTCCATGGGGCTTAGCTGCTGGTCAGGGTTAACCACAAGAGTTCCTCATGCATTTTCCCAGCTTCTATACTCTATGTATCCAAGAACACTCATCATTCAATCCAATATTTTAAAACACTATAGTTATAGTTACCTTTCTTCTTCTTGTATATTTCTGTCTCTTAATTATTGGCAGCTCTTCAACTATTACAGTGATTCTCTAAATAAGTGATCTGAACTTTTAATCACAACTCCAACTACTCTTCTTACAAGATATTGTTATTGCATCTATAGGAAGAGACTTACAGTTTTGTAGAAGAACTGCCTAAGACTGATGTATTTTTTAAAAAAGCCAAGTTTAAAAAATCTAAGGCATTCAATAGCAGGAGCAATCTGTGTTTCTTAAGCAGGATGTCACACATTTTTATATTATTAATATCTCTGTATAGGATCAACCAAGTGAAAAGCAGAGGAAACGAAATAAAATATGACAAGTAATTGTCTGAAGTAGCAAGAAAATTATTTAAAAACATAACACAGTAAATTAGAGCACTTTTAAAGGTAGGATGTACTTTAAATTTCCCCCTAATTTGCAATTCCTTTTTTTAAACTATCATTTATAACTATTCAGATCCTCAGATAAGAAATAAATTTAATACTCATTGCAGAAGTCCTCAATTAGCAAACAAAACTGGTATTAATATCCAAGTTAAAAACCAATGACCTTTAAAAAGATTACAAAATACACTTACAGAGGTCAACAAAAGTTACTAAATATCTTTATACATAATGTTTTATTCATGTTCAATAAATTTTGAGTCTATCACCATTTATTTCATAAAAATATTAGAATTATATATAGAATTACGTATGTTATCATGCAAGTTAAACGTTTTTATATAGAAAATTAAAAAAAAACAACAACACCTTCTATAGTCTGTGCTTTGATTAAATTTGTTCAATTAGCTCTAGGGAAAGGAAATATGTTGTCCCTCATGAGACTTTTTTCCCCAAACAGCTTCAGAGGAACCGCTGGTTTCACAAAGAGGCTGTTGCCGTTGTGCCAGGTCTCTGAAGATCCTTCACCTGACTTCCAACAAACAAAACCTGGCACCTCAGCACTGTGGGCAGGTCAGAGGGTACCCGGCTGTGATTGGCTCAGGGCCCCGCAGTGCGTGGCGATTGGCTGTCGCCGTGGCTGCTCACCACCTGCTCCTCAGAAGACTTCCACACGGCCATTTTCAGCTTCGTTACAGGAGAGTGGTTGGAGGTACAGGGTTGTAACCAGTCCCGGCCCTGCCAAACAGCTCCGTAGGCATGGTTTCTCCTTGCTAAAGCCATATGGGCTGTTCCTTACATCTTCTTGTCCTTCACGTGCCTGGGTAAGATTTCCCAGAGAATTTGGTCCATAACCTTCCCAGGGACTGAATTGATTCTGGTGGCCTTGAGCAATCACACTATAAAAAAATCTGGTGTCCTGGTTTCAGCTGAGATAGAGTTAATTTTCTTTTTAGTAGCCTGTACTCTGCTGTGGTTTGTATTTAGGATGAGAATAATGTTGGTAACACACTGATTGTTTTAGTTGTTGCTGGGCAGCTGTAGTGCCCACACTAAGCCAAGGGCTTTTCAGCTTCTCACGCCCTGCCAGTGCACAAGGAGCTGGGAGAGCACAGCCGGGACACTGACCCAGGCTGGCCAGGGGGACGGTCCCTACCGTATAGTGCCATGCTCCAGATACAATGGGGGAAGCTGGCCGGGGGGCGGGATCCCTGCTCGGAAGCAGACTGGGCACCCACAGGTGGTGAGCAACTGCATTTGTGTATCACTTATTTTGGGTTTTTTTATTATTATTGCTATTACTATTTTTATTTTTATTCTTTTCCTTTGCTATCCTATTAAACTTTCTTTATCCCAACACGTGAGCTTTTTTTTTCCATTCTCCTCCCCAACCCCTTGGGTGAAGGAGGGGTGAGCAAGCAGCTGCGTGGTGCTTAGTTACCAGCTGAGTTAAACCACAACATCCGGTAACACCATAGCTATGACAGAACAAAACATAATTTTGTGTGATTTATTCTGCCTTCTCTCTGCAGCAAAACCTGTTAAAAGACCAGGGTTATCAGATTTCCAGAAAATGTGGGGCTTGCAATTCTACGTAAAGATCCTGTGACTTGCAGGTAGAAAACTGGTGAGTATAAAAGGCAGAATAAAGACGGCAAATACTTCTGACTGAGTAAGCAGACTAGTCATTCAAGCAGCTTATGTTGAAGTAAAAAAGAGAAAATAGAAATTTGATTTGCAAGCTTATATTTCTGGTTTATAAGATCCAGTAACCACAGAGGTCATATTTGAGCTATCTAGGACTATGTATTGGAAGCCCCCAATGCCTTCTATTGATCACTGTTCTGATGTTATGAAGTTCTGCTTTATTAAAAACTTTTAAAAGCTCAGAAGGCATTTCAGATACTGCAAGAACCAAGCCCTATCAAAAACTGTGTCCAAGCTAAAAAATTATAAAATAAAAAGCTTGATTACCCTCTCTTTTTTCCTTCTGCGGATAGTACAGGTGAAAGAAAAGCCTTTCTTTTGTCTGCGTGATGTTACAAAATCTCCTACAGTATGCTAGTGTTGATTAAACTATTTCATGCAGAAATATTTTGTGGAAAAGTAAAAAAAGAAATAAAATCCCTTTCTTCGTCTTTCACGATTAAACATGGATTTGAACTAGAATTACATATTGACATAATTCTTAGCAATGAACCTAAATAAATTCTTTATTTCAGTGTTAGAGCTGTGTTCTCTAGGTTTCAATACAGCAGAAACTCCTGGCACATTTTGTCTGATCTTCAGAGCTACCACAAAAGCAAAACCAGTGTTTCAGAAAGTTCTACTTTGTTTTGTGAATGATCTCTTTCTCGTAACTTAGGAACATGTGAACAGAACACAACACAATTAAATTCCGTCCATTGTATGCCATGGCTAGTTTAAAAAAAAGGTAATAATAATAATAAAAAAGCAACTATTGTTGAGAAAAAATATTCTTGTCCTATAAATTATTTTTCTAATGGATTTTTGGAATAAACACATCAGCAAAAATTTAGACATCTGCAGATACGTCAGCACATCATCTCTTTTCAATGACCTCCTCACCTCCAGAATGATGCAATCTCAGAGAAATCTTTATTCTCCGTTTTTACTTTTTAAGGAGCTGCACTAAGATGTGTGTACTTATGTAATAATTTATTATACTTTATATAGAATTTGCATAATGTGTTAAAGAAAACTGAATGCTTGTAAATCAAATACAACTCAGTGATGTACTGATTTACAGACGTAATTTTTAAGAAAGTGTCTTTACATACATACTCTATCTTTTACCTATATTCTTGATTTTAAAACATTCATCTAAGTGCCAAGAATATTTAGCTTGATTGTACACCTCAATGTATTTCACATATCAAAAATATTATGTCTCATAGTAAGTCCACTGGCAGGTTTTTCATTCTGCACATTTGTTAGGTTGGAAAATAATGTTGATTTACTTCAGATACACAGAACATTTTAAATTGGATTTTGAAGGAAAATTAATGTCTAAAGTTTTATTGCGTCTCATAGATTTCTACAGGTTGTTCCCTGGCTTTTGACTCATCTCTGTACACAGTGTCTTAACATCTGACACATCCTTCTTTGACACGTCTTGATGTAGTTCCACTTCAGCAACACACTCGTATGAGAACTGTTAGCATTTTCATCAACTTTAGAGATAAGCCTGTATTTACTCACCTGTCTATGGTAATGGGGTGTTATGTTCAGTCATTCTTCCAAAAGGCTTGATTCAGCAAAATCTTGAATCACATGCGTAACTGCAAATATTCATCAATTCCAATTCTGGAGCTTGTTTTTTTAAGGTTTCTACATTTTTTTTTCCTTTTCTTAAAACACAGAGGTTTTTAAAAATGCATGCTATCCAAGTCACAAACTATCAGTAAGTTTACAGCACTTACTAGCAGAAGTAAGCTGTGTTTACAGAAGCCCATTTGCAAAAGAGAGCAAAATAAAAGTTGGAGCTCCCTGAAAATAAGGTCTAGAACATATTGGGTTTTTTGGCTACAGAACAAACTGATGTTGCTTGATGTCTTTTTGCTTGTACTTGATTTAATTTCATTTATGAACTATGATTGCAAAAGAAGAAGTTGTGGATAATGAAGATAAGAAGATGATGAATAGGAAAAAGAAGGAAAGGAGAAAACCAAGAGGAACAGACCTCTAAGTCTTTTTTTTTAAAAGACACCAAGTCCAGGTGAAAACTCAGAGAATAGAAAAAAAAAACTTAATTATGATGCAAGAGGAAACAAAAATCTCAAACCATGTATCTCACTGATCCTATTGACTGCTAATGTAAGCAGTTGCATCAGCATTAAATAGATTTTCCATAGTATGCATTAATGTCAATGTCAAGCATTTATAAGATTAAATCCAGAAATTTCACTTCAAAAAGTTAGCTGCAACTTCGTCCTGCTGCCCTGATCTGCAACCTCATTTTGGAAATGGTATTATGAAGCAACTACTAATTGCAATATTCAATATACAGATAGCATGATAACAAGTGAACTAAAAATGCAGTGGAGAGACACAGTGTCTAGTCCTGCATGAGACTATAAAGGATTTGTGATTATTAAAGAATTATGACTATTTTTTTGCTGCCTGACACAACACACAGTGGAAGCAACTCACTGAAAATTTTCTGTAAGATTTCTAATTGTCTTATCCTCAAGGAATTTAAATTTTGAAGAACGTAGAGCATAGAAACATAGCACACCATAAATCAATTCTTCCTGTCTGTTTCATTAAAAATAAATAAAGTCTCACCAGATTCTTAATTTCTTTAGGTACTTTCTACAGCATACCAGAAATGTGAAGCATTGAAGAATAATTCCCCAGTTAAAGGTCTAAATCAAAGAACCCTTTCAAATTTGACTGTTGCGTACTAAAGGGCGGTGTATTTGAAAGTTTGAAACACTTGTTGTATTTGACAAGTATTGTGCATAAACCCCAATAAACATTGAAATATATCATTGTGCCGTGATATGAAAGTTACTGTGTTTCTAAAGCATATATCTTCTTAAATCAAAGCCTGTCAATTTGAATTCCACCTAATTCCATTACCAAACTACCTTGTTTATATGTCAAACTCCCAACAAAAGAAAAGCACTGGAGAAGAAAACGGGAACTGTATTTAATCTTACTATGAACATTATGTGTTTTCTTATGCATTTTCACTTCTAATTCTTCACTTTTTGCCCTTTACAGGAAGAGAATTTGATCTCTGTGTCAGAATTTTCTAATAACTTTGAATAAAAATTCTCCATTTATTTCAACTAATTTTTTTTTAAAGGATCAGCTTTTACAGATCTCTCCCTTTTAAAGGCATCAACATTCTAAAATCACCTCAGTTTTACTTTAGACTGATAAAACAATTTTTCGTATGAAAACTTAGTTTTTGTTTTGACCACAAAAAAAATACAAAACTAAAGCAAGTTTTAAAATCCCAATGACATAAAAGAATGATGCAGCCACTTTTTTGATTTGGAACTTTATCAACAGTTTGAGATTTTGACTTTCAAATCAACATGGATACTGATGGGTCAGAGAAGAATGCTGAGTTCAGCTGTAGGATTTGACATTGAAAACGTGATTCATTCACCTAAGCACCAATATCTAATTGATTCCAGCAGGTCTTGTATGTTCATAAACCCCAAACAAGGTACCTCTGCAGACAGAATCATAGAATCCCTAAGACTGGAAAGGACCTCTGAGATCATCAAGTCCAATCGTCAACCTAACAACACCATGCCTACTAGTTCACATCCTGGAGTCCATGTCTACATGTTTTTTGAATGTCTCCAGGGACGATGATTCAACCACCTCTCTGGGCAGTCTGTTCCAACACCTCACCACTCACCCTGAAGTTGCATCAGGGGAGATTTAGGTTGGATATTAGGAAAAACTTCTTCACGGAAAGTCTCTCCTGATGCAACTTCAGGCCATTTCCTCTTGTCCTGTCACTTGTTACTCGGTAGAAGACACTGACACTCTCCTCACTACAACCTCCTGTCAGGTAGTTGTAGAGAGCGATCAGGTCTCCCCTCAGCCGCCTCTTCTCCAGACTAAACAAGCCCGGTTCCCTCAGCCGCTCCCCATAAGATTTGTTTTCCAGTCCCTTCACCAGTTTTGCTGCCCTTCTCTGGACACACTCCAGCAGCTCAATGTCCTTCTTGTATTGAGGGCCCCAAAACCAGACACAGTACTCAAGGTGCGGCCTCGATAGCACGTGCAATATCAGACTGTCAAAAATGGAGCAAAGTGTGATGTGAAATAAGTTCTCATTATCTTGGGCAATTTTTAAAGGAATATTATTCACTGAAAAACTGGTAATTGAAGTTACTGCGACTAAGGGGATTCCTCGGCCACCTGCAGGGTAGCTGCTACATGGTGAGTCATTTGGACAGGCTTGCTAACCTCTGCAGCCTATAGACTTGGCTGCTTGTCACGGTTTAACCCCAGGCAGTAACCAAGCATCATGCAACTGCTCACTCATCCCTCCCCCCACTCAGTGGGATGGGGAGAAGAATGGACAAAAAACTCATGGGTTGAGATAAAGACAATCTAATATAATAACAAAGGAAGATAATAATAGTAATAGTAGTAGTAGTAGTAGCAGCAGCAGTAGTAGTAGTAGTAGTAATAATAACAACAATAATAATTGGTGGTGGTGTTGCCGCTGTTGCTATTATTGTTATTATTGTTATTAAACAAGTGTTGAACAAATGCAATTGCTCACCACCTGCAGAAAAAAAAAGTGATGTCCGGTCTGTTTCCAAGCAGCAATCCTGCCTCCTGAATAGCTTCCCCAGTTATATCTGGAGCATGACACTATACGGTAGGGACCATCCCCTTGGCCAGCCTGGGTCAGTGTCCCGGCTGTGCTCTCCCAGCTCCTTGTGCACCCAGCAGGGCCTGAGAAGCTGAAAAGCCCTTGGCTTAGTGTGGGCACTACAGCTGCCCAGCAACAACTGAAACCATCAGTGTGTTACCAGTATTATTCCCATCCTAAATCCAAACCACAGCACTGTACCGACTGCTAGAAAGAAAATTAACTCTGTCCCAGCTGAAACAAGAACACTGCTACAGCTCCCTGTCCCCAGGTCCAGTCACTAGTGAGGCTGAGCAACAGTTCTGAGCAGACATGCATGGACAGACACACACTCACACACAAAATTCACACACATATGGCCAGTCACTCCATCCTAACTTGGTCAGAAAACAGTGCCTTCACCAGCACTCATAAACTCAAACAAATATGGATAGCATGGAAAGCCTGATCCTACGCCACTTCTCCAGCTGACTGGGATTGAAGTTCAGTAGTTAGCTACACATCCAGACACATGCACAAGCATATATACTTGTATATACATACATGTACAAAACAAAACACGGATCAGTCCAGCAGCTGGCTTAGACACTGTCTACCCAGTGGCTGGCCCATGGATTGCAAGATCTTCCAAGCCTGTTAGGCTGACCTTGGTGCCAGGGAAGGTCATGGAGCAAGTCATCTTGAGGGCAATCACACAGCGTGTATGTGACAACCAGGGTATCAGGTCCAGGCAGCATGGGTTCGTGAAAGGCAAGTCCTGCCTCACCAACCTCATCTCCTTCTATGACCAGGTGACCCGCCTGGTGGATGAGGGAAAGGCTGTTGACGTAGTCTACCTAGACTTCAGCAAAGACTTTCACATGGTCCCCCACAGTATTCTCCTGCAGAAGCTGGCAGCCTATGGCCTGGACAGGTACACTCTTTGTTGGGTTCAAAACTCGCTGGGTGGNGTACGATGGCTCTGCAGAGGGACCTGGACAGGTTGGATCTCTGGACAGAAGCCAATGGAATGAGGTTTAATGTGGCAAAGTGCTGGGTCCTGCATTTGGCCACAACAACCCCAGGCAATGCTACAGGCTTGGGGCAGGGTGGCTGGAAATCTGTGCAAAGGAAAAGGACCTGGGGGTGTTGGTTGATGCTCACCAGAACATGAGGCAGCAGTGTGCCCAGGTGGCCAAGAAGACCAGTGGGAAGGTTTAGGTTGGAGATGAGGAGAAATTTCTTCTTGGAAAGGGTGGTCAGGCATTGGAACGGGTTGCCCGGGGAGGTGGTGGAGTCACCATCCCTGGGTGTGTTTAAGGAAAGGTTGAATGTGGTAGGACATGGTTAATAGGTAGTATAGGTGCTAGGGGGACAGTGGGACTAGATGATCCTTGAGGTCTTTTCCAACCTTAATGATTCTATGGTTCTATGATTCCCATTTGCTGGCATTGGGCCTATGAGTCCCCACAGTTTTTTTCTTACTTACCTCTTATACGCTTATTGGCTAATCCATCTTGAAGTTGGCTAGTGTTCACATATATATATGCAGTCAGAATAGAGGACACGCCCACACAGAACATAGTCAAAAATAAGAGTTAATGAGAATATTGGCTAGACTGTGGTGATGAAGTGCAGGGCACAGATGACTTGTTTACACTTTTACCTTTTATCTCCATTTCTTTGTTTTTCCAGGCTTGTTCCAGCCCTTCCCCTGCCTTGATCCTTCCAATAAAAGTTCTACAACAGACCTTGCACATTCTCACAGTCTCCTGAATACATTCCACAACAAGTTTTAGACAGTCCTAAAATGCTTTTTCCCCTGCACCCCATAATTGATTCTATAGCCCTCTTCAGCAATACTCCCATTCACTACACAAGGCATTTGGGGAGGAAGCTTCTTTCCTTTACTTATCTTGCGGGGTGAACAGCCAGACACTGGGCTCATTGATCTTCTTGGCAAGCCCAGGGACAAGCATAACATTCATGCACTCATGGGGTTACTTGGTCTGTCATTGTTCCTCTGCTCCTCACCAGGCCTTACACACTCCGTGTGTATTTAGTATTCAAAATGCTAAAAAACTTATAATTTAGGTCAGATTGGAAACACTGGGCACTCAGGGTGTGAGCAATATGCTTGGGAGGTGTGGGAGCAGGAAGGTCAGCAAGGGCCACTGCTTTAGATATAGGCTAGGACCCCTTCCCATGAAGAAATAGCTGGCTCATTTTACAAAGACCTTAGAGGAAAAGAGTTGAAGCAAGGTACTCTGAAAAAAATAGCTCAGGGAATGAGGATGGCTCCCTGGGGCACGTGACGACGGCAGAGGTTGTCACAGCTGTTACCACTGTCTGGAAGTGATACTTTTTACTTCCTCTTGCCCCTGTCCTTTGTCTGAAAAATGGGAAAAACGATATTGCTCTGTCTTAAAGACTCGAATCCTCTAGTTCTGAGAATCTGACAGTCAGAAATCACGCCACTATCGTAACAAAAGAAGAAAGCATTTCTAATGGTGAACAGTGTTTCTTTAACCACGTTGTAAAGGCAGTTTAGGCCTTGTACACTGAATCATTAGAAGTCCCATGCCTCCTTCTCTGCATCTTTGGTTTCCATCTGAAGAACAGCATGGAACAGTGCTCTGTCCCATTGTTATTTCAGTATACTGTTGGCATATATATGACTATGATAATGTCAAAGGATTTGGAAATGGAAAACACTCCCCATACCGAGAACTTATGACGTGCTCTTCAGGAACTTCAAACTTTTTTGTACATGTAATAAGTAATCTTATGGCTCAGCTTAGAGAAAGTGACAGCCATAGTAAGGTTGGGCTCCACGATTTACTTTTTTTCTTTTTCTTTTTCCCAGCTAGTGAAAGAGAAAGAATATGAGGCGAAATAATCTTTCTTTAAACCACAACCTTGAGGCACCAAGACTTTCAAAGGCATGATGATAATTGTAATGTGTACTGTGAATACATGTTTAAAGACTTGTTCAAATGACTTACTTTCTGGCATGCTGAAAAAATTATTGCTGTCAGGAGAGATCAAACAACGAGTTATAGAGAACTACAGAAGACAAATATAACAAATTGCCTTGCAAAGTAGCATATCAGGGAGTACCTCTGCCCACAGTGGTTAGAAAAGCACAACGGGAAGCCAGGAAGCAAGCACCTGTTTTTAGGACAAAATCAGTTTTCTTTGGATAATTATATAATTAAATTAAGTAATAATAATTATGATATTAGAAAAATATTATGTTAGCAGTGTATTTTTCATACATACTACACTGAGATTTATGAGAAGCAGCTGATGTCCAGGTTAACATAGCACATACCAACTCAATGAGATAAAAACTCCTTCGCATCTCATAGACAAACTGTGTATTGTGACATCTGAAAGGAATATCATAAACAGAAACAGTCACAAGACTTTATGTGGAATTTTTCAATTTAAAAAGTCATGATTTATTGAAACAATCTCTTAGTAAGAGTGTCACCGAATTTTCTGGGCAAAAATCAATTTATACATGTCAAAGCTTTTATAGATTTCTGAAATCTATTTTCTGTTCTTCAGAAGAAAAACACTTTTGATATTAAAGTATAAGTACATTTATAAACTGAAAATAAAAGCAAAAACTGAGATTAAATGTTTTAAAAATTACTGCAGCAGAACGTTTTGATTAATCTTTCCAGATGTTTTTCTTTCTTTGCATTTTCATTAGAATATATTTCTCATATATTCAATGCTTCTTGCCAACCCAGAAAAAAGCAATTTAGTTGTTTAAAAATGGGCAAATAATGACATAATAGATGCTGTAATGTTTTTTTCAGATAATTTCATGGATCTGATGTGTCTGACCAAGGCTCACAGGAGGTCAGGGGCAGCACATGGGTTCCTCAAGGAGCTCTGCATGTCTACACTTAGGCAACCGAGTCCTGCATTTTGCAACCCTGCAAACTGAAATTATTTGGTGAACATAGGTCAATACATCTTCACATTCAATTATGCCACTTCATTTGACTTTCGTTTGCTTCTTGCGAGAAATCAAGTGAAAAACTCCACTCTCCTAAGTCTAATGCAAAGTAAACAAGGGAAATTGCAAAGAGTACCTACTTCTACTCATATAAGTTACAAGGATGTTTCAGCTGTTTGTTTTTAAGAAGCTCATGTTACTGATCCCAGGTTTTGATGGGTAGAATTTGCAAATGGAAACTTTAACATCTCATAGTATTGTTCTTTGTAAAGTAAGAGTGTAAACAGGAATAAAGGAGAAAAAAAGAAGCTAAATACTTCTGACAAGTGTTGCTCTGGTTTTCCATTTCATATCTATCCATAATGTTGTTACCAGGAAAAACTCTCCAAACCAAATGATAGTTTAGAAAGCTGACTTCGGTTTATTACAGCACTGGGTGCATGGGGCATCCCTCCTTGCCTAACGTGCACACCTAGGAGTAAAGGCACCCTTATATACTTGAAAAAAATGCATATTCATATAATTTCTGAGAAGGGCCCACTCATCTTCGGGAATCCTTTAGAAGTATAGACCCCAACTTAATTTGCCCATATATGGCCACAGCTTTGATTGTTCTTTGCTATGCAGACTTCTTAACTATACAAAGTTTACACAAACGAGCCTCTTCTGTTCCTTGGGATGTGGACTTGCTTCTCTTGTCTGTCCAAGGCTAGCACCTAGGAGCCTGTTCTTTGCATGCTGACTAAATTGTGTAAGGCTTTGGTATTAATGTGATATTATTAAATAAATAATTTGAATGCACAAGGAAATCAGCTATTGGATCTTTCTTTGGTGTTTATAGGCATAAAAAAACCTCAGTAGAAATATTTGTTCTAAATCAAGTAAATAAAACCAAAACAAAGTATCTGGCATTTTTGTATTTAGTGGTTAGTGGTCTGATCCTTGGTTCATAAACCATATTTTCCTTAAGAGTATCTGAAACTAAAATTAGAACATTTTAAAAAACAGTTTTGTTTTATGCTTACATTGATGCTTGCTACAAGTCCAGACTGAGAACAATATTCATATTTCAGCCATAGCAAAGTAGAACAAAAAACAAATACAACATAAACTGTAGAAACTTGCTTTCATTTTATCCTTAAAGCTACGTTGTTTCTAGTAGCTTATCGTTTTAAGGTTTTATCTAAACCTAATTCTAAACGTACTCTTTCTTTCTTCTTGGCTATATATGTGTCTGAAATACAGACATGGACACACACATACTGCCTCAGTAAAACTTTAACAGCCAGTGCAATTAGGGAGAGTTACAACAGTATCCCCAGAGTATCTGGGTAGCTCAGCAGAATAATGTAGTTGCAGAGACCAGCATTATAGTGCCTTAGAGCTAGAGACAGTATGAAAACCATGGACAAAATGTGAAGAATTTGTTGTGGGTTTTTTCTCACTCCTTGGAAAAAAAAAATTATATTTTTTTTTCTTTTTGAACATTTATTCATGTTTTCCTCAGGAGATCCTGTGAGTTATGCATAAAAAATTAAGTGCTTTCTCCAGATTTGTTTCATTCAAATTAGTGATTACTCTGAACCAAAATCCCAGATCTTAATATGTATTTACTTTCTCTTTACACAGCTTTGCAACTGGACAACATAGTTCCTAATCTCCATCATGGTCCAACCCACAGATCTGTATCTCAGCTTTTACCAGCTTTGGACAAATGAGGACACAGCACAGCTTTGTAGGTCTAACTCCATTTGCAAACTTTATGATAGTGATATATTCAGAGATCTTCATTAGTTTTGAACCAACAACAAAAATAAACATGTGTTTTCCAAGCAAATACACTATTTTGTAAGTAAATATAGCCCCTCTTCTAGTCAGAACATAGTTTCAATACTAGTAGCATTTGTGACAAGTTTTACACATTAATTAAAATAATTAAAAATATTGACCATGAACAATAAAAGGGTAAATGCTTGACAATATGCACAGTTATGTCTGTAAGGACAAAGAAATACTCCTAAAAATGTACTGAACTAACTTGTTGAAGGACTTGAAGGTCAGTTGGAGACAAGGGACTTGGTATATGGAAGAAGTCACGTTGCCCACAGAGCTGCCCTGTCATGTGAAGTATTTGCCTCCAGAACTGACTCCCTTTCCAACACAATGCATTCTTGATATTTCAGGAACGTGACACGCTCTATTAAAAGCAGATACTGGTAAGTGTCTTCACAGAGCAAGTTCTGCTGAGCAGCCTGCAGAAGTGTCACATTTTGTTAGAGCTGCTACCCTGTCCTCATGTCTCATTATGCGTGGACAACTATACTGGAGGGCATCGGTTAATGAAATTAATGCTAAAATTGAAACAAAACCCAAGATGACTGCATGACAATGCCACAATACATTTGCCCACTTTAGAAATGTTACAAAATAAAGATGCAGTTTTCACTGTTTCAACTGGCTTCATTATTTTATAATTGTTTTTGATGTAGTTGCAAATCACTTTAAATGACTGTGGAAAGAGCATATTACTTCTGCTGTTTAATTTATGCAAACATGTCTGAATTTACTATTCTCTTTTCCCTCTCTCTTACATTATTTTATCTTTTTAAACTCCTGTTATGACTTGTTAGACAAGATTTCTTCTAGAGTTTGCCTTCCTTACTGTGTCTATGCTAGCTTGAATAATCTGAGTCTAAAGACGCATTGGAACCCACGGGCACTATTCACAATCTACGTAATAGATAATGACAGATAGCACCTGAGAAAATAATGCAAAATGTAGGAATTAGGAGTCCATCATACAGTTCTAGTGACACTAACATTGTTTTACCTGAATGTTCTACATGGTTGTTCTGGAGTTTTTCATTCTTGAAAGAAGGATCTGTTGCTGAGCCATCTGCTAGATCATACCTAAGACAACGTTCATGCTGTCTTTAGTCAGTAATGCCAGAGTGTTACTAGAGTTCCTGAACAAAGTGGCTGGCATTCATCAGCAACAGCTACTCTTTGGAGTATTTAGGCAAGGATGTGTCCTCCAGCATTTCGAACAGTACAGTGGAATCCTGGAGGAGTATAAAGGAGTCCACTGCTTGCACAAAATAGGTTGGTTGGTACAGTCTTCCTAAATGGCAGTTCCTGCTGCTCTTAGAGAAGAACGCTGGGCAAGATGAACCATTCATTTGGCTTGGGGGGTATTTGTTGTGTTCTTGTGATAGGGACAAACCACAATCCCCCCAAACAACTTCCTGTTTCCTCTACTCCACCTTGCATTTGGAAGGTTATATCGAAAGGGAAAGCCAAGCATACAGAAGAGTTTCCTGTTGAAAAGTCAGCACTCAACTGCTAAGTAGAAGAGATTTACAAGATAAGAGGGATCTTGACTTCACAGTCTAGTGCTTAAAGCACTCCGTCAGGCTGTGGGGTCCTGGATTATGTTCCCTGTTTTGTGTTTCACATTTGAGAGTCATTCACTTTAAAACACCCATAACAGTATAAACGACTGATTCCCGTCTGGGTTTCCTAGCCACTGGGATAGTTAATAATGCTTTAGGCTTTTCGCTGTGAAGAGAGGCAATGAAGTATTCTTGGACTGTTGTTAAATAACTATATAGATTCTTTAAGTTTTAAACTTGGTTTCTACATGGCTCAGTCCTACAGAGAAAATAATTTATGATAGTCATAATCTTTGTTATCATCATGCAATTCATTTCATTTTTCCCCTTAGCTCAGCACTCATGATTATAACTTTTATAAAGTAATTTCAGTCAATGTTCTTTGGGACCTTGATTCACAAGGGCATGCAGGGATAGGGAAGAGGGTGTAATGTATCACATAAAAAAATCCAGATATATTTTTATTGGTATTGTTTAGCTCACTTTCTATTCTATTCAGTCAAGATATGTATTCTGCTGGTTTGTTGTTTTTTTTTTTTCTCGTGTCAGGTAAAATGGAAGGAAAGTCTTTTTACAGTGTACAACATATTTTCACCTGTTGTTTCTCAGGTAATGAATAAAGTTATGCACATTTGGCATTTATTTAGCTTGCTCAGATGTTAGATGGTACTTTCTTGAATAATTCATTATGCTCCTTACACTCATGTAGACAAATTAAGATAGGTAAGGCAGTCTAGGGAGAGACACGAAACCGTCAAGGAGTTGCTATCATCTGTGCAGAGGTTATGAAACAAATCTGAATCTCTAGTAAACTAAATGTGTAAAAATGGTGTAGAAATGTAAGACCTTTCCCATAAAAGCTATATAATGAGGATCTCAGAATATAAAACTTTCAGGATGCAATTCTGTTAACAGAAAGGTAATAAGAGAGTAAAAGATGGCACTACAGAAACACTCCACTAGAATTGTTAGACCAGTGCCTCACAACCACAGCCTTTTTTAATCAGAAAGCAATCTACTCTTCTAAAAATACAAAGATTGTCTTGTGCAATGTTGGTAGAATTGGTTTTCATTTACATCCTATTAAAAAATAAACTAAGCATTGAATGCTCACTTACTATCTTTGTATTTTTCTGTTTTGACTGTTTCTTTGCCTGTGTGTGAGCAGGTATCATTTCATGAACCACTTGCTCAGATCCTACAGAGCACTGATAATCCAGAGATCATGACTTGAGAAACAGCCTTAGATTTGGCTGCTCCAGGAGCTTCTTTGATTAGTCCTTCTACTCAGATGAAGTGTCAGGAGTAACACTAGCTGCTCTAAACCTTTAGCTGGAGATAATCTCTTTTTTGCTAGAAGCTGTCCGATAAAGCAAGGGACCAAGATCAGTGTTCTGTTACATCATTAATGTATACTGCCCATCTTCACACACATGAAGAAATACACATGCACACGTGCACATATTTTACAATGTTTTCTCTTGAGGTTTGAATGAAGCTGGTTATTTAAAAAGGTGTTCTCTGTGGCTTGATCCTAAGACATTAACAGTTTCTCTGAGGGTGCTAAGGGCTTAAAAGTTGTCAGATATATTCATTTCACATGAAACCTCATCCTGTGTCTAGAACTTTATTTCTTCAGCCATGAAATGTGTGATTTTTCCTGCTGACTTCATTGGAAACTGAACTGTACCTTTATATCGAAGTAAACAGGGTTAGCAGAAGGACTGACGTTCATCTGAATTCATAGATGACTACAAACTAATAATTATTTCATTCTGTACTCAATATATAATGAAATGGGGTTTTCTACTGGTTTAACTAGTATGAAAGAAATAGCTTGAGATGAGGGGAATATTCACTGTTAAAATCCCTATGGAACTCATTATAAAGGTGAATTGATTACAATACTGAGAAAAGAATGAAAAATTAGACTGAAAGCAAAAATGAATAACGTATGGGGTTTGGCCTTATGTTTTAGGGCTTTTTTAATATGCTCTTGTTTCATTGCATTTTGACATTTTTGTTACTTGGACATCATTGAAAATTTATTAGCCGTGCCAGAAAGGATTCAGAAAACAGCAAAAGGCTGAGAGAATTTTAATAGAACTCAATTAATTGAATTGACATTTTTGGGGAAAAATGGATTTTCTTGTTACTCTTCAGCAAAACTTTTATTCAGTAATTCTACAAAATATGACCCTTATTGCAGCCACAATGTCAAAATATGAGGAAAAAAATGACAAAAGAAAGAAAATAAAGGTCCTACAGAATTTTCCAAGCACTAAACTTACTCCCAGGTGTTAAGGCTGAAGTATTTATAAGCTTCTTTTCTGTTTGTAACTTTGGTTACAAATTCTTGGGCAACTGTTTAGAACCAGTGACCCTGCCTGAGTAGAAGGGTTGGATCAGATGACCTTCAGAGGACCCTTCCAGCCTCAACTGTTTTGTGATTCTGTTGAAAACTTTATCATCTGTGTTTGACACTTGTCAATGAACTACAGAATTTTTTTCTTTTTTTTATTATTTCTCTTTAACTGTAAAGACAATTCAGAGGGATTTGTTTCACAGAATCATAGAATCACTAAGATTGGAAAGGACCTCCAAGATCATCAAGTCCAATCGTCAACCTAACACCTCCATGCCTACTAGATCATGTTCTGGAGTGCCACGTCTACATGTTTTTTGAATGTCTCCAGGGACGGTGATTCAACCACCTCTCTGGGCAGTCTGTTCCAATACCTCACTACTCTTTCCGTGAAGAAGTTCTTCCTAATATCCAACCTAAACCTCCCCTGACGCAACTTGAGGCCATTCCCTCTTGTCCTGTCACTTGCTACTTGGAAGAAGAAACCGACACCCTCCTCACTACAACCTCCTGTCAGGTAGTTGTAGAGAGCGATCAGGTCTCCCCTCAGCCTCCTCTTCTCCAGGCTAAACAGCCCCAGTTCCCTCAGTCGCTCCCCATAAGATTTGTTTTCCAGTCCCTTCACCAGTTTTGTTGCCCTTCTCTGGACACACTCCAGCAGCTCAATGTCCTTCCTGTAGTGAGGGGCCCAAAACTGGACACAGTACTCAAGGTGCGGCCTCACCAGAGCCGAGTACAGGGGGACTATCACTTCC
>VWZZ01005205.1:18585-49772 GCA_013399095.1 Psophia crepitans | reverse complement strand
ATTCTATTCTATTCTATTCTATTCTATATCTACGTATATAATCTTATATATGTCATATATATATTCTCCTGATTTTATCAAAATTTCCCATCAAAAAAGATGGGATTATCTAGGACAAATGATCAGGTAAGAACACACATGGAAGTGTGGGGAAAAAGGGGACGTTTGTTTACCTTACTAAGCATTTCAACTGTGTCATTTTGGGAAAGGCAGATCATCAGATACTTACATGTCAAGAGTAAAGTATTCAAGTGAATCAGTTTATTAAAACAGTTGCCTTCAAATGAATTCTCAAAGGCAAATAATAATGTGCTGTAACTTCAGTGTACAACTGGCAGTCATAGTTTCCCGATACGTCTGAAGAGCCCAAGTATTGACTCCTATTAATATTTTTCATTTAAGTAAAAAAAAAAAAAAAGATCACAGAAATTGAAATACAAGCCAGAAGTTCAGGAAGCAAATAAGGTGTCTGCAAGAATTTTGAGGGTGTGTTTTCATCACAAATAAATTAAGGTGCTGAAGGTATTAACCCAAAATCCTGGCAGTAATCAAAGCAGAATGTGTTTTAGATACTGCTGAGGATGTATTATAATCCCTGTGCCAATTCACTGCTTAGATAAAAGCTATCAGATTCATTATTTTCTCAGTGAGTAAATAGATTACATAAAAAAGACAACTTTCGCCTTCAATAATATGCACCATGAACACGTTTCAGAGATCTAAAGGTGTCTTGCGTCTGTTCCATTTTCCTGACTTTTTATATAGAGACAATCATGCATAACTGTCAAGATCTGGACAAATATCAGATTAAGAAAATGAATAAATACTTTGAAAAATAAAGGAATTTAAGATGGCAAACTAGTCCAGGACTATGCCTTACTTCTCTCGTATGAATTTTCACACCTGTAAGTTTCTGCGCATCACTTTAGCTGTGTAAGACTCCTCAGCACCCACAGCAGGGTAAAAACTTGAGGTGGTGGTGACAGTGCATCAAATGTGAGCAGACGACAGACATCAACAAACCTGAGCTGATGTCATCATCACTGTTTTGATTACTGTAGTGAGTTGACCCTGACTGGAGGCCAAGTATCCACCAAAGCTGCTCTGTCACTGCTCTCCTCAGCTGGGCAGGGGGGAGAAAATATAACGGAAGGCTCATGGGCCGAGATAAGGGCAGGGAGAGATCACTCACCAATTATTGTCACGGGCGAAACAGACTCAACTTCGAAAAAAAAATATCTAATTTATTTCTGAGCAAAACAGAGTAGAGCAAAGACAACTAAAACCAAATCTAAAAACCCCCCCCCCCCCCTTCTTCCTGAGTTCAGCTTTATTTCCAATTTCTCTTCCTCCTCCCTCCTGTGGCATAAGGGGACAGGGAGCGAGGATTGTGGTAAGTTCATCCCATGCTGTCTCTGCCGCTCCTTCCTTCTCAGGGGGAGGACTCCTCCACCCTGCCCCTCCTCCAGCATGGGGTCCCTCTCACAGGCGACAGTCCTCCACCAACTTCTCCAACGTGACTCCTTCCCATGGGCTGCAGTTGTTCACCAGCTGCTCCAGCGTGGATCCCTCCCATGGAGTGCAGACCTTCAGGAACAGACTGCTCCAGCATGGGTCCCCCACACGGTCACAAGTCCTGCCAGCAAATCTGCTCCAGCCTGGGTTCCTCTCTCCATGGGGCCACAGGTCCTGCCAGGAGCTTGAGCCAGTATGGACTTCACCTGGGGTCACAGCCTCCTTCAGGTGTCTCCAACTGCTCCACTGTGGGGTCCTCCATGGGCTGCAGAGGAATCTCTGCTCTGGCACCGGGAGCACCTCCTCCCCTTCCATCTTCAGTGACCTTCATGTCTGCAAAGTTTCTCACATCTTCTTCCTCTAGCTGCAAAAAGCTACAGCTAGGGGCTTTTTCCTTCTTAAATATTTTATCACAGACGTGCTACCACTGTTGCTGATTGGCTCAGCCTTGGCCAGCAGCAGGTCTGTCTTGGAGCACAGGTTCTGTCAGGCAGCAGCTTCTCGCAGAAGCCATCCCTACAGCCCTCCCCCCGTTACCAAAACCTGGCCACACAAACCCAATATAGTTACAGCGAGTGCTTCATCAGCAGAGCCCCTAGCGTGTATGCAGAGCATGGCAGCAGAAAGTGTTTTCTGCCATCATAGTCTCACTAATTCTCTGAATGACATAAACTAAGTGTGACAAAGACTCTCCTCTGTCAGCATAAATGTCTCTGCATAAGGTATTTTTCTGACATAACAATGTCAGTAAGCGGTGAGAATTTTTTCACACCCTCAGCTATGAGAGCTCTACTGATAAATGTATTTAGTTTAATTTAGACTAAGACTGAAAGACTAAGAAATTAACATTAAAGTCCCTAAGAGCCCTCTCTCCTTCACATCTGTGTTGAGGAAAAGCTGAGATGGCAAGAGCAGGATTTGTGAGCCACAGAAGGATAAAACCAGGATGAGTTTGATGTGGGGCTGTAAAATTAAATGTTCATGGCACCCTCCTTCAAAGATGATGTGAAGGAGTTTGGGGAGAACTAAGTAGTGTTTGGGGACTGGAGAGATGTTAATCTGTGATGTGGCTATCAAGACGCCACTTTCTGTACAGTGATATACTGGAAAGTTGTTTCTAGGAAATAGTCCACATAATGGAGGCCATTTTCCTGTCCTTTCTATAGGATGCTACTGGGCCTGTTGCCATTCCTCTCAGTCCAATGTCACAGTGCTCTGTGATATAAACTGAATTTATTATGAATAATATCATAACTATGTCATATTTCATACCTTTCCCCTCTCAGTTACAAAAAATGTGCTACTCTAACGGACACACAATAATATTGGCAAATAGGGTGCCTTATATACCAATCACACAGGTACATACATACATAGGAACAGTGTATACCACTATATTATATACAGTATAAGTATTCGTATTGTATCTAACCCATGCCTTGTCATGCTAAGTTTTAGCTGATCATTTAGACTTCCTTAGTGAAGCATAAAACTCACTTTTACTGGAAAATCCCTGATATTCCACTCCGTTCAGTGACAGATTCTGATACCATTAGAGATACTCTAAGGTCTGATCCACAAAATCTGTGCATGTCAGTTAGTGAAATGTTCTTTTATCGTTACTGTTATATGCAGATATGTGGTCTTGTACCAGTATATTCAAGATAATACAAATTCTTTATGAAGGGAAGACCTCAGTTCAGGACAGCGTCCTCTCACCTAATTATTATATTTAACTTAAAACCTATAAAGTATCCCTGGAATAATTCTAGCAAAGTTCAAGAATTTTGCTCTCATTGTTTGCAATTATAGATCATAATTAACGGTACGATTATAAGGCATCGCTTTATCCATAACATTCATTCCAAATTTTAATTCTTTCCAGTGTTTGCTTTTGACCTCAGGTGCCTCCTATTAACTGTTTATATTTATTTAAATTGGCATGGCTGCTTCATCTGCAATTCATTCACTTTATTACCGCAACTAGGTAGCTGAACTTATGAACTTGAATTTATCACGTCAGCAGTAAGTAACAGATTTTCTGGCTTTAATTTTCTTTTTTTTTTTTTTTTTAGTGTTTTCTTTTGGACTGCATATTTGTTGCCTGAGTAGTTGTTATCTGAACTGTTATTCTCTTAGGTGACTTCTGACACTACTGGTGAAGGTTCACTCACATGCAGATCTCACTTCTGATTCCTGTTCGCTAAGCACTCCTAACTTTAGACAGTGCCTCGCTGTATGGAAGCCATTGTTACTAGTTTTGTTTGAATACCCCAGTCAGATCATATAATCAGGTCTTCTCTCTTTGCTGTCCATCCCTCTGGCTCAATGTCTCTTGTATAGCTGGTTACAGAGGGAAACATGTTTTCAAAAGTGGAAAAGGAAAGTTCTTTCTCCAAAATACTCTAATACTTAGGGTACGGCCTTAGGAGGTGAAAGAAGAGACTGAGACTCCTCTAGGGAAAGTTTTACTCAAAAGGTGGGAACGTACAGTCTTTGTGAGAGTTATTTTAAACACTTTTATGGGCAGGCCTAATTCTCTAGAGCATAAATAATGCTTAATAGACATCTCTGACTCAGGATACTGAATCTGAGGCGAACCTGTGCTCCACCAGTCCTGTCTGTTGTGTGTGAGAGGTCCTTCCTTAGATGGAGTTTCAGCACCCTCGAAGGGTGGCGCCCTTGTCTCTCTCTGACCTGTAGATGAGAGTCTAAATACCAAACCTCTGAAGTCTGAATCATCATCTAGTGACAGGTTCCTCATGCCTGTGTCTGGTTAGATAAACTAATCTCACAATGTGGCTGATAGAATGTACTACATAGTGTCATATAACCAGATGTAACTGTAGTATTAATCCAGTTAAATTAATATATTACTGTCAAGAAATTACTCCTTCCAGGAAAAATGTACGGTGTTGAATGCAATATCTAGAAGTCTTGGGTAAAATTTTAATTTTACTGTAGCAACTATTCAATCTGTCATGTTCCTTACATTCTCTCTTTCTTTTTTTTTTGTTTTATTCCTAGACATTTTTGCCTCAGTCTTCACCAGCAAATGTTCTAGCCATAGCACTCAAGCTTCAGAAAGCAAAGGCAAGGACTGGGAGAATGAAGAACCGCTCACTGTAGGAGAAGGTCAGGTTTGAGATGATCTAAGAAATCTGAAGGTGCACAAGTCCATGGGATCTGATGAGCTACATCCACAGGTTCTGAGGGAACTGGCAGATGAAGTTCCTAAGCCACTTTCCATCATATTTGAGAAGTCATGGCAATCTGGTGAAGTTCCCACTGACTGGAAAAGGGGAAACAGAACCCTCATTTTCAAAAAGGGAAAAAAGGAAGGCCTGGGTAATTACAGGCCAGTCAGTCTCACCTCTGTGCCCAGCAGGATTATGGAGCAGATCCTCATGGAAACTATGCTCAGGCACATGGCAAACAAAGAGGTGATTAGTGACAACCAGCATGGCTTCACTAAGAACAAATCATGCTTGGCAAATTTGATGGCCTTCTATGATGGGATTACAGTGTTGGTGGATGAGGGAGAGCAACTGATGTCATCTCCCTGGACTTGTAGGCGTTTGACACTGTCCCACATGACATCCTTGTCTCTAAATTAAAGAGACATGGATTTGATAGACGGACCACTCGCTGGATAAGGAATTGGCTGGATGGTCACACTCAAAGAGTCATTGCAATCAATGGCTCAATGTCCAAGTAAAGACCAGTGACAAACGGCATTCCTCAGCATTTAGTATTGGGACCTGCACTGTTTAACATCTTTGTTGGTGACGTAGTGGGATTGAGTGCATCCTCAGCAAGGTTGCCAACACCAAACTGTGTGGTATGATTGACACGCTGGAGGGCAGGGATGCCATCCAGAGGGCCCCTGTCAGGGTTGAGAGGTGGGCCTCTGAAAACTGCATGAATTTCAACAAAGTCAAGTGCAAGGTCCTGCACATGGGTCAGGGGAAATCCAAGCACAAGCACAGGCTGGGCAGAGAGTGAACTGAGAGTAGCCCTGAGGAGAAGGACTTGGGGGTGTTGACTGAAAAATACATGACTTTACTTTTTTTACTTCTCATCTATAATTAATTAGTGTGGTAGTTTAGATAATACAGCTTTTATTGTTAATATATAATTATTTTAATGAAATGCTAATCAAAACTAATTATTTTGGCAAAGACTCAGCACTTGCACAGCTCAGATCTTCTTCAGCAATTTATAGCTTTTTTTGCTTTTCATCAGGTTTATCAACGATTTTAACATCAAAAAAATCTCAAGTGCACCAGGACTAGCATTAAGTTTCTGTGACCTGCATTCCAGATTCAGTTTTGAAGTTACAAAAAAGGAAGAGAAGGGTTGAGTAGTCTTTTCAAAACTGGGGGACAGAAAGAACAGGGAAGGGCTGTCCTTATATTGAGGGATCCTGATGTTTGAAAACTGTGGACATCGCTGCTACAGCTTCTAAGCATATGAGAACAAACGGCCTATATTATACATGTTACTTCTCCCCTGAAACAGAGCTGAACAAGAGGGTCCTCCTGAAGAGCTCCCCACATGTGAAAATTTATAAGGGACAGAGCAGCATAGTACAATACCAGGCAGAGGCTGTGTCCCAGGTAGTTCTGAAACTGGAGGCACCCTCATGCTGTACCAGTACCTGCCAGGGGTTACCTTAGTGTGCTCATGTTGCTTCCAAGGTCTAATGGAGTATAGGTCTGCAACTGTGGCATGGTACTGCACTGTGCAGCTACACTGCATCATTTAGAGCTAGCTGAGGTGTTTCTTTCAGACTGTGATATTACTTCTCGTAAGCATGTCCTTAAAGCCTGAGAGCTTCGACTGAAATAAATTCATCTGAGATAGTTGGTGCCTCTGTTGGTTACAATGACAACGTTATGTTATGTTATGTTATGTTATGTTATGTTATCTTATCTTATCTTATCTTATCTTATCTTATCTTACCCCATCTCATCACATCTCATCTCATCTTATGTTATAGTGATGATGGTATTGCTGAGTGCAATTTCTTCCTAGAAAGCTAAAATGAGAATTCTGTGGATGGACATTTCTTTTTGGTTTCTAAAGGAACAAGTGCAACATTAAGATGAATCTTCAAAATCAAGGACGGTCAGTGCAAGAGTGGTTTCTAGACAGTGCAACAAGGATTTGCGAAGCAAAACTCGATTAATAGCTGAGATCAGGCACATTTTAAAACCCATTTCAGTAATTTCTCAAGAATACATAGACTGTCTCTTTTTCTTGTGCTTGTGGCTCTGAGATGTAGATTCTATCAACACCTTTTATATTCTTGAATTTTGTATCTTTATTAGATTTTATTATTTATCTGTTCTGGCCAGTTAAAAATCTCAGTATTGCAAGAGTGTTTTGATTTTTTCCTTTTAATCACAGTTTCCTAGAAGACACCCTTGTTACTGTCTCTGTATACAAGACAGTCAATATTGTCTTTAATTGCAACAATAAAATTTCAGATATTTCACTTTCAATCCTCTTTCTCAGGCATAATTTCTTATTACAATTACTTAAACAAATTTAATTTTCATTTTCTAGAGTTATCTGTGGGGTTTTTATTTATTTTCACCCTGATGGACTTGTTCCACCAGAACGGGAAACATATTTCATGACTTTTAGTTCCAGCATCTGGAATTTCTACATGTAATCTAAGAATGTGATACCAACGATCATGTAATAGAATTTTGTATGTATAATTTCAGACAATAATTAGCTTAGCAGCTACTAAAACTTTCAGAAAAGTTTCCCAATTGTTTCTTAGAATGTCATGCAGTACTATTTTTTTAAAATTAATGGTTTTCAGGAAGCTGAATCTCTTACATTATGTCTAAACATTGACAACCACTACCATTTGAGACTAGGTGCAACATTTACATGGAGTTGGTAGAGAGAAGGATGGGAAGGTAGAGGATGTATAGCAGACCTGTGCCTTTCTGGAGTGGCAATAACAGGCTGGGCAGCATGGTCTAGGATTATAAAAATGGCTCCAGGCACCTGTCTTCAAGCACCTGAATCAGTCCCTAGTTGAAGTTTTGTCATGTGTATAAAATATTTGAATAACTGCCATTTCAAAACAAGATTTAAAAGTTTAAATCTCTCACAGTCTCATACATTCAAAAGTATTACCATAAAAGAAATTTTATGGGCATTTTTAATGCATTTAACACTTGTTTTTCCTACAGACTTTATACAAATATGCAGGGTGATGTGTAGTAGGGTCTTGTGTGAGTATGTGTTAGCCACTTCATGGAAAAACATGCATAGACTATTTCTGCAGAAAAGAAATTACATATCTGAAAGGACACAGAACTGAGGCTTCTTTGAAAATTAGACATAAAAATAATGTATCAAACTTAGTAATCATTTATGTCTGTGCAACTGCACTTGTACAGGGACAAGTGAGAATAAAGTCTTTGCTGTGAATACTAGTTGGAAGGTAATGAGGTGCATTACGGATTTAATAATTATGATTAAATTTTTCCATCAATTAAAAAGAAGTTTCCAGAACAAAAGAAGCCCGAACAAACAAACAGATTCTTTTTTGATTTTGCTGGCATAGAAATACAGCTCTCAACTCCAAAATGAAGAAATACCTTGCCACAATAAATTCAGAATTTGATCTTGCTGCCCCGATACTACAGTGAATTAAACTTATGGATCATCTGGCACTTCTGAAAAGAACACCACATACACCTGCAACAACGGTCTGTAATTAAACCATTCCATGATGTCTATTATATGCCTTATAGAAAAGTTCAGGAGAGTAATTAACACTCTTTACTACAGCAAAGTTATTAACCAACATTAAAATAAACACATGGAAACAATTGTAAACTAATGAGTTTGTAAATTAATACGTTTGCAATGTGAAGTTCAGTAAAGTTTAACACCCATTGGATAACTTACTGTAAAAGCATTCCAGTATTTTTACATTCCTAACAGCAAAGGTGAACTTCATCTATATTGTCATAGGTAGATAGATAAACAAACACTTCCAACCTAAAAACTTCAACACAGAGATGAACATCAGTTCAAATTTGCCATCTGATTTGATATCACCGTCTCAGTTGTTTTATTTGTTAATAGAGGGGTTTTTTTAATGTTTTTTATACCTCTTAGCAGTTATGTGGGATTTATAATAATTTTGAACCAACATTTTTGTATAACTGCAGGTATAATAAATGTATCAGAGAGTTCAGCTTCTAACTTGACATGTTTAATTTCTATTATAAAGTTCAAATTTTCAAGATTTTTTAGTCACTGTGCTTTAATGCTACCCTGAGCCTACTGTCCATTACAGATATACGTCCCATTATTTCATTAATGGTGTTATTGATAAAGGCCAAGGTTGGCATCATGGGTCTGAATTCATCCAGGGGCTCTACAGGCACCTCCCCTCCTGGAGATCAGGCTGCCTGTACAGAAAGCCAGCGCTGATGTGACGCAGCCACCTAACCTTGCAACAAACCAGCATGAGAACAGCTTGGGTAGCAGAAAGACCTCATGGAGGCCTTGCTGGAGGCCTCTGTCCCATCACTCTGGAACTGCACTTATGATCAAACCCACAGCCCTAGCCCTTTCTTGAGCTGTGCTGTAGGTATGACCATGCTTGACCTGATCCAAACCTGGTGACTCGACTTCTTGGCTTCAGCTCAAACTTGATTGGCTACTGGAGACTTGATCTTATCTTATAGAACTCTTGGTTGACCATGGTGACCATCACTGGTCCTGCTCTGCTCTTCTTGCTTGCATACTGCAGGGAGGTGCCCTTCCCAGCAAGAGCTTACTGCTTTGTCCATCTCATTGTCATCTTCAGCACCATGTGGGGCGAGGGGAAGCGGTGATGTTCAGAGGGAGCCACCAACTGCTGCTGAGCTTCCTCAGGCAGGGCAGCACGGCCTGGATCAGGACTCCTCTCCTGGAGCAAAGGGGCTCCTCAGCTGAAGGCTGCATACAGGCACAACTGCAACATTCCATGGAAGAATGAGGGTAAGGGCTTAAATGCAGCTCCTGAGCACAGAAATGGGGAGTCCCTGATGGGATACCTGGCAGGTAGCTTATTCACTATTTAAAACTGAGGACCGCCTTCTCTCACCATAATGATTTAGCAGAGATATCACTTTTTCTTTTAACCCTTTATTGAAGATCTGTGCTTGATTTCTCAGCTCAGGATGAAAGAATCAGTTATTATTGTTGATACAGAGTTCTTATCCACTGGCACTCAACAATCACTCAGAATGACAAGGTAAGTTTAAAACCAGCTCTGTTAGTTCGCCTGTTGCCCTCAGTCTCATCAAACTAAAAGTTCACATTCTCAGGTGATGATGCAGAAGTTAGAACACATGAAAAACAAATAATTGATTTTGTGAAATCTGGTCACTCTGAGTAATGATTTCATGGACTCTCATCCGAACCAAGATTGTTGGTACAGTGAGTTCAGAAAAACCCTTTACCTACACTCATACAATGCTTCCCCCATCTCTATGTCACATTGTTAACATTATGAATGAAAACCTGAAAAACCTTCCAAAATTTTCTTTGAGGAACTTGGCTCTCCTACGCACCGGCATTAACCTCGCACAACGGCTGGTATTGCAAATGACTCCTTATGTCTCTGCCATTCCGTCTGGAGCCAAACCAGCTGAGTACACCACATTCATGTAGGCCAGCTGATGGTGTTGGGACAAGGGAACCTATTTTTGCTTTCAACCTCACCTTGCACATGAGGTAGCGGCACCTCTGCCAGCCAATGCAAATGTCTTGGAAAAGAGTGTAATACTGTAAACTTACAACAGAAGTTGCCTTAAAAATGTCCATCTGTAAGCAGGAGAAGATACACGCAGAAATGAGATGTTAAATAGCTGCCATTACATTTCTTTGAGAATACAGTGTGTCAGTTTTATCTCCCTGGAGTAGTATAAAAGAAAAACATAAAATGGTTTTAAAACTCAGACAAACACTGCAGATATAATTACTCTACTTTGCGAACACTACTATTATCCATTGTGAACATGTCATCCTGAGCAAAGCATTCACCTCTCTTTCTTGTTTTTACAATAAAGGCATACTTAAAGCACATAGGTTCATGTTTTCCTAATTGTGTTTTCATGAACAAATAAATAGTTAAAATTTACTTGATCATGGAAGACGAGGAAAATTAATAGGGAAAACAGCGTTTCTCCCACAACATCTAGAAACTTCTGCCTTATCCAAAAAGTGCCTGGCAAAGCAACAGCAACTTTGCTCCCTTATATTTTATTTTTACCAGTAAGAGCAATCCAGCATCCTTGACTGCCTTGGGAGAGCTGGGTTCAGATATCCAATCCACACCAAGTCCACACTGAGCAGGGACTGGACTGAGAGGAGAACAGAGGCGCTTCCCGTTACGATCTGCTGGTGCGCCGGTTTTCTGCAATGCCGTGATGGCCCGTGGCTGCATGAGCATGCTCCCATTTTCTCACCCCTGCATTTAGGTCAAGGCTGTATCTGCCGATGTACTAGCACATACCAGAAATCGATGCCATAAAGCAAGTGCCAAAGGAACTGTCATTGAGATTTACTGCCAAAAAGCACAAACACAGAAAACAAGCCAACAAAAAAAAAGTCAGTAACTAATACCCTAAAAAGTAAAGCCTTACATATTCATCTGTGCATACTATAGAGATGAAAACAATGTGGGATGATTTAAAATGTTTAGATTGCCATGTATTCTTTCCATGAGTTTTTTGGTCAGTGCAACCTTTTCCAGGTAATACCAAACACACTGGTCCAGATTGTTGAATTTCCTGACTGGGATGTTCTGGTGGATTTTTTTTTTGTTTTGTGTGTTTTGGGTTTTTTAAATGAGAAATATGAGTGTCTTACCTGGCTGCCTATGTCCCATTTTCTGAGGTGCAAAAGGTATTCCACCAAAAGCTTGCATTTGCTTTGGTTTTGGGGTTTTTTTGGTTGTTTTTTTTTTTTTTTAGTCTTTATAAAGCTGTTTGACTGTGGGGGAGGGGAGCAGGCTGTTTTGTTTCTTGTGGG
Source organism: Psophia crepitans (assembly GCA_013399095.1). Classification (NCBI taxonomy): domain Eukaryota; kingdom Metazoa; phylum Chordata; class Aves; order Gruiformes; family Psophiidae; genus Psophia; species Psophia crepitans. Next base: position 38,198 of record VWZZ01005205.1, on the reverse strand, counting down.
TTTTTTTTGTGTTGAATTATCCAAAATAGCTGAATATCAGGGTTACTTAGGAAACACAATCTCTTGTTTTTCCCTACAGAAGAATTTTCCATATTCTACAGGACTGTTTTATACAGTATTTTAAACTTTATTTATATTTTTGTAGAAATTACCTAAAAGCAATACAATACTCATGTGGAAGTATGGTTGGGAAAGGATTGGAATGTTTATTTCATGTGATTCATGTTTGAACTCTTTTTTCCTTAATACAAGTAAAGCCAATGGTAAGACTCCTAATGAATGTAAATCTGATTTAAATATGAACCAGAAAGTTTCTGACTCTGATGTTTAAAAACATAATCTGTATGACCAATATTTCTAGTTTTCTTTGATCTCTTAAATTAATTTTTATTACCGGAGAGGTTGCTTTGATATAATGAAAAGTTTAGGGATAATTTAATCTCTTATTTTACCTAGAAATCTTTAATGAATATCTTGATTTACTTCCTTACAAATCAGTTGATGACAGTAGATACAAATTAAAATCATTAATCTCCATATAATGCATTCTGAGTTTGGACTGTATCCAGGAAGTATGTTATTTAAATGTAATGGTCAAGGAAAAAATCTTTGAAAATTATTCTGACTGCAGTTTGGATACAATAAAATAAGAACCAACTGTCCCATTTCTACAAGTTAACAGTAAAAAAGTATCTTTCAAAAATCTTCATGTCTAAATTTAGGTATAAACCTTATATAATTTCAATATCTTTCCACTTTGCCGTAAAAATCCTGCTTTTATATGAAAGAGATGGGTAAACAGTTCAAATAAGTACTAACATAGATCAAAACATGTACAGCAGAGCAATAATGTTCATTGTTGCAAATAATCATCTTCTGGATGACTATATTCATTCTTCTCTATTTCCTGCTACTTAAGTCAGTTGAATAGGTCTCCACTTGACTAGAGGTTTTTTTGATTTATTTTTTTCCCCCAGATTTTTAAATTTTTCTTTCCAGGAATTTCTCTCCTAACTCTGTAACTCCATGTAAGGCATCTGTTTCCAGATCTGGAATTTCCAGAGTCCTGTGACAGAAATGATCAAGTGTTTCTGACTTCAGACATTTGATCTTTGAGTTTTAAAAGGGAAAGCCCTTTGTCTATGACATGCTAACATTTCCATATGACATTCCCCACATGTGGTGTGTCACCTTCCTGAGAAAAAATGGAGGAAGACAGTGTATGAGCTTTGGCAGAGTGCAGTCCTAATGCAGTTGGACTGCTTATTATGTATGAGGTAGTTCTTTCAATTTGTATTTTTTCTTGACTCACAAATCTTTGTAAAGCTAAAATGGCTTTTGGGTTTTGTTCTTATTTCACTTGCAGCAGTCTAACTAGGACTTCGGGAAATCAATACTTGCGCATACGACTTTTCTTTCCTAACTAGTATTTTCTTTCTTCCTCCCTCTAAGTTTACTCCTGATAATCTTACAGGTGATTTTTCAGTCAGGAAAGGCCATGATGCCTTTCCATAGGAATTTTTCCAGGATATTGAGCATTCTTTTGAACGTGAAGAAGTCCTGGAATTTTTGTGAATCAATACCCTTTGCTTCTCTGTGTAGCATCACTAGCTCCCTAAATTCATCAAAATCTGACCACTTCAAATCAAGAACGTTTCCTACAGAACTCCTTTTTTTTTCCCCATAATTAATTTAAATTGAATGATTCGAGGTTATTTTCTATTAAAGCCTTACATGGATATCCAAATCAGTATAAACTTAACACAACTTCTTGTTCATTCATAATGACTTAGCAAAGAAATCTGCCAGCTGTCACAAGTCTGAATAGCCGAGACTATTCAGTACTAATACCATTATTAGAACAGAACAGAACAGAACAGAACAGAACAGAACAGAATAGAATAGAATAGAATAGAATAGAATAGAATAGAATAGAATAGAATCATTAAGGTTGGAAGAGACCTCAAGGATCATCCAGTCCAACTGTCCCCCCACCACCTATTACCCACTAAACCATGTCCTTCAGTGCTGCATCTAACCTTTTCTTAAACACCTGCAGGGACGGTGACTCCACCACCTCCCTGGGCAACCCGTTCCAATGCCCGACCACCCTTTCAGTGAAGAAATTTCTCCTAATCTCCAATCTGAACCTCCCCTGGTGCAACTTGCAGGTGTTCCCCCTAGTCCTGTCACTAGTTATCTGTGAGAAGAGGCTGACCTCCAGCTCGTCACAACTTCCTTTCAGGTAGTTGTAGAGGGCAACAAGGTCTGTTCTCCAACACTGTATTTAAGAAGTTAAATACTTCCATAATGATACCATTCCCAGTTCCCCATCTGTTGAATTATGATTGGTCTTTATACAACACTTACAGCAAAATTAATATTGATGTCTTCTATGGTGACTAAAAAAGTAGTGTGTCTTGAGACATACAGTTTCACAAATGTGTCTTCAGAAAGATAAGAGTGAGAAAACAGCCTAAAGCCATTAAGAAGATTGTAAACAAGAACATGTAAATTGGGAAATGCTGGTGAAAAAAAAAAGCTAAAAGATGCAGCATTAAAAAAAAACCAAAACAAACAAAAAAACCCCACATAACTGAGTAGGATTATCCAAAAGCTCAATCATAGATAACTAGGAATCAAATTCTTATAACAGCATGTTGAAGACTTTAGCTGAAATACATTAGAAAGGAAAAGAGACAGCCAGCTTCCTAAACTAGCTAAGAGATACAGAGGCATTTCAGGAAGTACTTTAAAGATGAATCTGCATTTGTATTTTCTTGCCCTAAGGTTTCTTTTGTAATTTTTTCTTTAACATAAAGATATTTTTTAGTTTTAATCCCTGTCAGGCAGAGAGCAATTTTGGGGAGATTTGGCAAAGATGACTGGGTAAATGAAGAATCATGGCTGGGTAAGCAGCGAACCCACGCTCCAAGAGAGGACTGACGCACTTCTCAAGAGTCTTTTCCTGATTCATTTCTTTGTGTGTTTGCAGGATTACATGAGAAAGGGAGGTTCTAGGGACCTGGCACATCTGCATCCAGCTGAAAATGTTCATTTTGATGTGGGATGTACCAAATATCTAAGTTGTGGAGGGTTCTTACTGCTGTTGCAACAGACAAAAAGAGGATCAAAATGACTGTGATGTGCTTTATTGTCACGTTGGACATCATGTCCACACCTGGCTCAAGGGACAAGAGAAAACCCCCAAAACAAACCAGTCAAATACCCATTATTTTTTCTGTTTTGTCCCCAAAAGCTTGACTGCTATCCACACCTTCTGTGTTCTGACATTTCTATGGCAAGTAGCATTCCTACAAGAGAGCTTCTGATAAAAGGAAAAGAAATATCTAAAGGAAGCAACAGTTGGAATGGGTGATAAAGGATCATCCATGTTTTCCAGACCTAAATCTTTCAAAATTGCTGAAGCAAGCTAATTTACTTTCAAAAGATGAATAAAACATAAATCTGTACTGATTTCAGGACTCAACCTCTGTGTCAGACATAGATTTCCTAACCTCCTGTGATAAAGTAATTACCTCAAGTTTTGAAGTCAGCTATAAGAGAAAATATTTAAGGATTCCCTAGTCTGGTGGAGACATCTGGCTGGAAGACAGAAATTAGTTCAATTTGACTGCAGTAAGCTAAGATACATTCCAGCCATAGCCTCAACAAGGCATATGATGATTTTTAAGGCTGAAATTATGTTTTAGAAAGGAGAAAGTCTGTAAATACAGTAGATGTTTAGGCTCTAAAAATAAATGAAACTATCCACTTCTTTTGAATGGTCTAAACTGTCTTACAGCCACTGAGATGAACCGTTTCGTAGAATGCAAATATTATTTTTCCATTTTAATTATCTTTTACCTGCAATTGTTTTCTACTTCATATTTGTTAAAAACAGACCAAATTCTATTAGTAACATAGGTGAAAATCCTTATGAAGTATTCAATGATTTTCAGATCCTAGAGGTGGGGTGTATCATTCTGGATGGCCTCTTTCTTTGCATCATTTATGAAGGTAAGCCTTAAGATAAATGCATCATTTTCAGGGCATTAAAACTGAGTGTGATGGATTATACCTTTACTGATTAATTTGATATTTGTAAATTTTGTCAGCTCTCCTTTTCCATTTTCAAGATGCTTAAAAAAATATATATCTTGATTTATTTATTTCAAAGAAAATTGAGTCAAATGATACCATCTCTAAAAAGTAGTTTTCAATTTAACCGGTAACTCCCTTACTTATTAAAATTAAATTTCAAACTGTGCAAAGGCATTAAAAAAATCAAACAAACTACCAAATAAACACGAAATAAATAAATAAATAAATAAAATATACTTCAGAAGAGCAAGTTTATACACATTTCCTTAATCTGCAAATGCACTTTTATGGGAAACTGGAAGATTTTCCTGTGTTCATGAACATAGACATGTACTATTTTATCTGAGAAAATGTATGGGAATGCTGAGATTGGTAGATGTAACATGCTTGATTTTCTCTTTACCATTCAGATTTTAAACCTTCTTCAACCCTTAGCATACTCATAGAACGACAGAATGGTTTGGGCTGGAAGATCAGCATCTACTGTCCTTTTAACATTCACTTTCCATGTATTTTTAACTTGACTCATTTTTTTTTCCTATCATGAATGACTCATAAAATAAAAGTTACTATTTTTTTCCATTAAATTATCTAACTTGTTTCCCTTCTAAAGCTTTTACTGATGCTCAGTGATTGTGAGAGGACTGCACTAGACCCTTCAAAGAGCGTATTTCCTTTGGGTGGTTACTTCCTCAGAAGGAGAATACCTAAATCTTTACTTTTTAATTTAATGATTAACCTTAAGGTTTTAGATAGCAGTTCTTTAAAAGGTTAATTCAAAGTCCTGGAGATTGTTCTATTTCCAATGCACAATAAATTATTCAGTGATGCAGTTCTGACAGTTTGGACGGAGATTATTTTTTCTTAAGGCAAAAAAATCTATTAATTTAATTAAACATAGTAACATTCATAAGGTGCTTTTTTTAAAAGCTGTATTTGGTATTATATGCCAGCTAGGTGATATTGGTATGTTATAAGTGTGCTTCTTTCTTTCTGATAACAAATTATTTAATGAACTTTCCCACTGGCACTTTAGATGATCTGTTTTTCCTTTGAGCTCAATTTACATAGTTTTTGCTGGCACAGAGCAGTTGATGCACAATTAGCTGTTCACTTAGAGCACCTTTGAACTTACCACCTTGCTGTCCTAACAAGACTGAAATGATAGAATAATAAACTCTGTCATTTTTTTCATGCTATTCATAATACTGGTAATAACAAGAGAGTCACACTGACTGACAACTGTAAAAGAATCCCTGTTTTCTGAAGTGATTGTTTGTGTGGACATTAATTTATGATGAGTGGGTTTGACTTCTAAAGAGTGTTATAGACATTTAAAATAAGTGTTAATCATTTCTGAAAGTCTATGCCTTATTATGAAGAGTCTAATGTGCTTCCTTTAAATTAAAACTTTTAGCTCTCCATTACTTTAATTATTAACTGTGTATGTATCCTGTGACCTCTATTACTCCAAGTGATTCAGATGCTACTGCCAGGCTGAAAAATACATATAATCCAATATAATTTGACCTTTTAAAAGCAACATTAATTTTTAGATTAAGAAGAGCTAGATATTTTCATCAATTGTAGAGGCTGCATGTTATAAACTTCTGACCTTTTACAACAAAATTGTATTACTCTGTTTATTGGGAAGACCAGAAATAAAGAACAGTGCTAAGGTAATTAGGGGCTGGCAAATTGACATCTGGTTTGAACTAAAACTATAGATTTGACTCTCCAGTAATTCCTAATGAGAAACTGTATCTAAACACTCTATATTGACACTGTGGTTTAGCATTTATATTTTCACTTCATCTGGTATTTAAATTCTGTGTACCTGCTTTGACAGCACAAGTCAAAGCACAAGAAGGTCAACGGCATCCTGTCTTGTATCAGGAGTAGTGTAGCCAGAAGGAACAGGGAGGTGATTGTCCCCCTGTACTCAGCCCTGGTGAGGCCGCACCTCGAGTCCTGTGTCCAGTTTTGGGCCCCTCACCACAAGAAAGACATCGAGGCCCTGGAGCGTGTCCAGAGAAGGGCAACGAAACTGGTGAAGGGGCTGGAGCACAGGTCTTATGAGGAGCAGCTGAAGGAACTGGGCTTGTTTAGTCTGGAGAAGAGGAGGCTGAGGGGAGACCTTATTGCCCTCTACAACTACCTGAAAGGAGGTTGTTGTGAGCTGGAGGTCTGCCTCTTCTCGCAGATAACTAGTGACAGGACAAGGGGAAATGGCTGCAAGTTGCGCCAGGGGAGGTTTAGGTTGGAGATGAGGAGAAATTTCTTCTTGGAAAGGGTGGTCGGGCATTGGAACAGGTTGCCCAGGGAGGTGGTGGAGTCACCGTCCATGGGAGTGTTTAAAGAAAGGTTGAATGTGGTACTTAGGGACTGATTTAGTGGGTTAATAGGTGGTGGGGGGATGGTTGGACTAGATGATCCTCGAGGTGTCTTCTAACCTTAATGATTCTATGATTCTAAGTGGTATATTTGCATTTCTGTAAAGTTTGAACCCAGTAAAAAGATTAAAATCTTCCCTCAGTTAACTTTTAGCTATGACAAAATAGGAAAACAGGTATAGAATATGGACAAGGAGATGAAACTAAGACAGTTTAGTAATACAAACTTGCTTACATGACAAGCTGATCTTACTGTATGAAAATACTTTTAGCAATATGAGAGAGAAGGAGTTGTGAGGTCTAAGATGGCTGACTGAAATTTCCCAGTATACACCGATTCTTTTTTTCCCTAAAATGTTTTTCCTCTTAACTTCCATAATTTTAAATTATACTCTCCAATGAAGAGTGCCTATTTGTATCGAAAGAATGAATATGTACTGTGATGGTACAAGTTGTTACTGTCTACACGGAGGTAATATATCATAGAATAAGTGGTGAAAAGAGAAAAACTAAGTATACTTAAAGATGGGAATAAAGGGAACGTTCTGGACAAGCTTCTTATGTATTTTACTGTGTGTTCGCTTTTGTTAAAAGGCAAGTCTTCAGGGAGTATCTCAATAGCAGTAATAAAGTCCAGCCCCTTGTATAATTGATTGAGAAAAAGGCAGGATCCTGCTTTGAATCATCCTCTGCAAGAACCTAACTTTATAGGCTAAATTAGTAGCTGAGAAGCCTTTGTCTCTCTCCACTGACTAACGAAGAAGAAATGAAGATCAGTCTCCCTAAGCAGAAATTAAACCTTAAGAAGACCTTTCACTTAATTGAATCATGCCTCTAGATGATGTCACATCACATGATGGTTCTTCAATGGTTCCTTAATATAGGCAGTCCTGTCTGATAGCTGGCTCTAGGGACAGTGCTGCAAATTCGGGGTTGTAAAGGGAACGGTTGGCAAACTCTATCACAGATAGAAAGCAAAGGAAAAACCCAGGATATTTCCGAGTGGGAAGAACAAGAGTTCTGTTGGGACCCATTTAGAAACACAGGAATTTTCTTGCTCCAGGTTGTCAAGCCGATCCGCAATTTTATTCCAGCTGTGTAGAGATAAGCAAGACTGTGAACATATTTTTTTCTAAATAGCCAATATTGTACTGAAGAAATACACAATTTCTATTTCCAGTGGATCCAATCAAATAAAAATTAATTGCATAGGCTTATGGCAAATGTTTTAAAGATAGCTGATAATCTTAAATTTGTGTTCAATAACATTTTATGAACTTGAAACTGTGTGGAGATTAGGTTTTGGTTTCCTACATATTTGGAAAGTTCCACACAAGCTCTGCTTTGGAAGTTGTTTTCTTCTGAGACGGCTGGAATCAAATGCAGTTTTAGTCATTGATACAGATATTTGGAAATTAACTGAACACACACTCTGTTGCACAGAGATGTGAAAGCTGCTTTCACATGGAAGCATTTTTTCTCCAGTGGCACTCCTGCATTCATACGAAAATACAGGTGTAAATGCTTGATGTCCATAACCAGTCTCCTTAATCACCTGTGTCTCTGAGATAGACACAAAATTTTTATACATAGATTTCTCAGTTAGTGTATCCTGTCAAGACACTCACTGATGACTGGCTTTCAAAAAATAGGCATTTCATTGATAGCAAAGTCACTTGCATAGAATTGTCTGTGTTTGGTTAATCAAAGCTCCCGTAGGCAAGATTTAAAGTAAAATAAATTCACCAAATCATTGTATCCATGATTCATCAAACAACTTGTCCTGTGGAACTGTATCATCAGTGGCAAAATTTGGACAGTTTCACCTGCCAAATAGGTACCCAAAGCAGCCGTGTTGTAGATGGGTGTCCCGCCGTATCAGGCTATGGCTTCTAACCACCCACTGAGGGAAGCAGAAGCAAATGTCAAGCTCACAGCACTCAAGGATTCTGTTTTAGACTTGTGGTTCTGCAGCAGCTGGGACTCCTTGCTGCCGAGAAGTGAGCTTCTCTTTCTGGCTGGGAACAGGGTTGGTCCTGACATTCTGAAGTGCTCCTACTGCTCTTTTCTACTCAGCTCTATTAGCAAGGCAATTTTGTGCCAAGAGATTAAACTCTTCAATACAAGTTGTATTCACAGCTATTTAGAACACATTTGTACCTATTTAAACTCTTAATTGTACAGGAGATATAAACACTAAAGATTCAGATCTTTTTGGCATTCATAATCTAGCAAAAGACCAAGTAAATCACACTTCAGTCTTAAAATGTGTAAATGATACAACTAACGGTGCTAAAACGTAATTATTTCATTGGTGTGGGATTTTTTATATTACGCAGTTCTTTATGTTCCTCAATACATCCCTAATTTGCCTATGGTAGGATGCTTGTACCTTTACCAGTAGGAAAAACATTATACGCAAATTAGAAATTTATGATTTTAAAATGAAAGTTGTGGCTGGAATTCAAAACCAGACATTGTTCTGTTCTAACACTGTTCTTTAAATGGTGTGTTATTTAGCCCAACAGTAAACATACTCCTACAACAAATCTCAAGTGAAAATTTCAGTTATTAGTAATGCTTATGTGTATGGGAGTATTGTGCACGTTTCCTATTTGACTCGAGTTGATCAGTTCTTGCAACAATGGATAAAACTGGGAAGCCTTGCACATCAAAAATTAGTCCTCTTCCAAAGATTATGATTAACTGATTAACTAAAATAAATTAATTGAAATTTAGCACAATGACATTTTCTGACTGTATTTATGGACACTGATTTATTTACGTATGAAAAGGAAAACAGCGAGATAAATTCCCATTTCCCTGATACAGAAGATACTCAATGAAATCTGGATATGTTTGTATGTGTGTTAACTAACTGGGAATAAAATAGGACAATGAAGTTAGAAATGTATGTGGAAAGAAGGAATATAATGTGATGTTTGATTCTTGGCTATTTTATGAGATACATCCCTAAGCCAAAAGAAGAGTGGTGATAACGGTCATGTTAAAAGCAGCAGTCCATCCCATATGTAAATTCATATGTTAACATTAAGCTGAAGGAGGGTAGATTTACATTAAATGTGTTGTGGTTTTACCCCAACCGGCACCTGAGCCCCACACAGCCGCTCGCTCAGTGCCCACATGGGTAAGGGGGAAAGAATCAGAAGAGTGAAAGTGAGAAAACTCGTGGGTTCAGACACAGAGAGTTGAATAGATAAAGCAAAAGCTGTGCAGAAAAGCAAAGTACAACAAGGAATTCATTCCCCGCTCCCCATGGCAGGCAGGGGTTCAGCCATCCCCAGGGCAGCAGGGCTCCGTCACGCGTAATGGTTACTTGGGAAGACAAACGCCATCACTCCGAACGCCGGTGCCCCCCCGCTTCCTCTTCCCCCAAGCCCCTTATAAACCGAGCATGATGTCACATGGTATGGAATATTCCTTTGGTCAGTTGGGGTCAGCTGTCCTGTCTGTCCCTTCCCAACTTCCCACAGACCCCCAGGCATCCCACCATTGGAGAAGCAGAATAGGGTTGGCTCTGTGCAAGCACCGCTCAACAGCAGCAAAAACATCTCTCCACTATCAACGCCGCTTCCAGCACAAATTCAAAACACAACCCCATACTAGCTAACATGAAGAAAATCAACTCTGTCTCAGCTGAAACCAGGCCAAGATATTAGAAAGAAATTCTGTACTGTGAGGGTGGTGAGGCACTGGCACAGGTTGCCCAGAGAAGCTGCGGATGCCCCGTCCCTGGAAGTGTTCAAGGCCAGGTTGGATGGGGCTTTGGGAAACCTGATCTAGTGGAGGGTGTCCCTGCCCATGGCAGGGGGGTTGGAACTAGAGGATCTTTAATGTTCCTTTCAACTCAGAATATTCTATGACTCTATGATTCTATGATTTGTATTACAATCACTTTATTTCTAAATATTAAATGTTTTATTGTATATGCTTTACAAATTTTAAAAAGACTATATATCAAAGCTCTTTCTGGACTATCTTTTCTTTTCACAGCAACCACAAGCTACTTTTTATGAATTTATGAGCACAAAAGACCCCACAAAGATAATAAAATCTGAACCATATCTCAGTTGAGTTAAGTTAATGCAACAAACATTACATTGAACTAAGTACAAATTCAAGTGGTCACATGCTGGAAACACCTGGAAATTGTACGAGAAGTACATATGTCAGTCTCTAGTGAACTACTCTTGATAATGGCAGAAATACTCCCTTTGGTATTACTGTAGGGTACCAATTCTCATACAGCTGGAGTAAAAATAATCAGGACTATTGCTGTGGTGAAGATAAACCATTTGCAAGCAATCGTTCACACACATCAAGCAACAGTGTTCTCATAAGGGAAGACGACGGCACGAATCTCTGTTCACATCTCCAAGCCATGATTCAACTCACTCTAACACAAATGTCAAAACCCGGTGAAGTGAATTCATTTTAAAAGCTTGCATCTTAGACTTAGATATCCAAAATTAGGAAAGATATTTCTCATCATAAGAGAAATGAAATGATTTGTTTAGGCTGTTCCTGTCGCTGAGTATCTTCCAACAAGGAAGCTTTCCTCAGTAGTGAAACGCGTTGTCCTCATGGGTAGGATACATCTCATTTAACTTTAGACAACTGCAATTGAACTAGTTTGCAACACTCCCTTTAGAGTTAATAGAGATAAACAGGCATCTCGAATCAAACTTGTTGTCTGTGAAGACAGTCTGGACAACTAATCAAATGTAGACATCCTAATGCACTTATTTGAATCCCAAAATACATTGATAATTCTAGATACAATGTTTTCAGTGACAACCAACTTTTTCCCTCTTCTCTCCTTCCACGAGTCTTATTCCTCACTATATTATGAAGATACTTTGCAGTCCTATTAAGAGTGATTAAATACTAGTTTAAGTAGATAATCAATGTCTGCTAAGACAGATCACCTTATTAAAGAGAAATTTAATTTTAGCCATCTCCAAAAACTGGGACATAGTATATAATAAAAACTCAGGGCAGTTCATCAAGGTCAGGTTCAGAAAGAAATGTATCAGATCAAGCAAGAGCAGAAATAACTACACACAAACAGTCAAAGTAAAAGTAAAAATCACAGACATAGGGGTAATTTATGTCTCAGCACAGGCAGAGCAGAACTATATGTTAAGAATTTCGTGCTTAACCTTAAATGACCTCCTGATTCTGCATTTACTTTATCAAGAAAGATGGAAAGAACATTTACTTCATTGTAAGAGGGATATTTTGGGGGCTCTGTTAATTATAAGGCCTGTACTGAAACAATCAGTTATTTCAGTTACCTGCCTAAATTCCAAGTGTTTTCTTCCTTTCTTACTAATGGAGGCTCCACTTTTCTTCTTCCTTTATGACTTCATATATCATCTGGTCTATTTTTTTAATGATGCCAAATTGATGGGAGGTTTTGCCACTGTGATGTACAGGTGGCTCCAGAAGAAAAATTTGTCATGATCTGTAATCTCTATTTAAAAAACATACAACAAATGATGGGTAAGAATTGGTGCACTATGAAACCAGACAAAACCTGACATTTTCTTTGCTCGTAATCCTTATAGATATTAACAATACTACCAAGGGAGACCTTGTGCAGATTAAGGGTGACTCTAGGGGCTAACATGAAAGGTATAGCTGCCCAGACAATATCCTCCTTGATCCTAATGGTTGAAAGGAAATGACTGGATAAGAGAGGATGCACCAGAAAGTCAACTCCCAGCTGCTCAGCTGGGCGTCACTGGCAGGTCTTTGCTCTGACCATTGCACTCTCTTCAAGGGATGGAAACTTCTGCAGAGAGAAGAGACAAGAGCCACCCAATGAAACCAGGAAGCAAAATTATCTTTACTAGCAGGATTGCTTACCTAGTGAGAAGGACTTTAAATTAGGCTCATTGAGGACGAAAGCCAAAAGAACCCCAGAGAAAAGGAAGAACAAGGATGAGGGGAAGCTCACTGGGGTCAGCATGATGGAAAAGGATCTCACACTTCCTTTGCCCTCTTGAGAGGGTAAGGTCACTGCAAACTCATGTCAAGTAGCCTATGAAGTAAACAAGAAATCAGAAGCCTGTACGCAGCCACTGAGCTCTGATACCACTAGAACGTGAGATATGTGGCAGGATAACTCCACCACCTGGAGTGCAGCAATAAATGGACATGGACAGGATCTTACGTGAACATAGGTGGAAAAGACATGCAGTGTGGACTGCTCCAGACAAAGGAGCAACTATGAAACACTATGGAGCAGCCTATTGAGACATTATGGTTCAGGATCAGAGAAGAGCTTGTACTGGATCTGGCCAGGAAGGAGTTAATTTTTCCCATATCCACCCTCATAGTGCTAAGCTTTGTATTTGCAGCTAGCATAGTGTTGATAACACACCAGAATTTTGGCTGCTGCTGAACAGTGCTGCACAGCGTCATGGCTGTCTCTCCAACAGCCCTATCCCAAAGCCCAGCAGGCTGGGGGTGGGCAAGTGACTGGGAGGAGACACAGCCAGGACAGCTGACGCAAACTGACCAAAGAGATATTCCATACCATATGAAGACGTGCTCAGCAATAAAAGCTGAGAGAAAGGCCAGGAGGGGACACACATGACACAGGACATGACGACACACACACAACATGGATGGGGATGGACAACAAGGACACATTCATTATTAAGGAGTTTGTCTTCCAGAGCAACTGCTATGCATACTGAAGCCCTGCTTCCCAAATAGTAGCTGGACATCATCTGCTGGTGGAAAGTAAGAGAATAAATCTTTTTGCTTTCATTGCTTCGTTGTATGACTTTTGCTTTTCTTTATTAGACTGTCTTTATCTTAACCCACAGGTTTTTCGTGTTATTTTCTCCCCCTGTCCTGTTTAGGAAGGTCAGTGATAGAGTGGCTTTGTTGGCACCTAGCAGCGAGCCAAGAGTAATCTACCACAGAACCAAAAGGCGAAACACTGTGGTGGGCATCTTATATAGTCTAAGCAAATCAAGAAGAAAAGGTGGATAATGACTTCTTAAACAAGCAGATAAAGTGTCCCATCATAAACTTTGGTTCTCATAAATGATGAAGAGTTGTATAGATATGGGGAAACCTTGGCTGTCGTCACCATGAAATGCAGGAGTTAAAGATCCTGGGAAGAGTAAGGAAACCAAGTAGCTGACTAAAATCTGGACTTTGGGTGAGTTGATTGACTTGTTCAATTAACTGGTAGGCAGTGGTAGCCAGTGGTAAGCAATGGAGGATATCTTGAAGGTAAAGGATCTCCAGAGAGTTGCTTAGTCTTCAAGAACATCTTCCCAAGACACAAGAATAGTTCACATGCATTTGCAAGCAGAAAGGAAGTCAGAGCAGGAAGTCAGGTTGGCTTACTGGGAAGCTCCTGACTAAGTCCAGATCAGAGAAAATCCTAGAGAAAGGCTGGGTTTCACAGGTAAAAGCATCACCCCTCCCATTTTCTAGGATTAATGATGACATGTATGCACAGAATTGAGTATGCAAGTGAATGTAGATGAAAAAAATGCAGTACTTCCTACGTGTCCTTCTTGTGTCTACACTGTTGGGGTGCAACTACCTTAGTGATTTTGCTATTGTTCTGTAGGACTTGAGATTTTCAAAAGGCCAGAAAGGAGATCAGTCTTTTGCCATTGTTTTGGCATTTTGAGTGAGACAAAGCATTATACACATCTACCACAGGCACTTTTTCTGGTTGTATTTTTTTAATTCATCGTTACACTGCACTCGGTACTGCCAAATTTCATTTCCTCATATTTTTCCTGTGTACCCCTAAGCCTTGCAACTTCTACATCTGCAATTAGATGTGGCAGCAGATGAAGAAATGAAAATCAAGAGAGGTATCTTTATGGTGCCACCCAGACACCTTCTGAGATTCTCATACCTGTAAATGTTTGCAAAGAGACAGTGTTCAGGGGTAATAGGAGAAGGAAACAGCTCACACAGCAGGATACCAAAATACTAAACAACTGATGGCCATAGGCTACCTGGAGACTGATACTGCATAAAACTGAGCAACAAGAAGGCTGGTTTTATAAAGACAAGGGATGACGTGCATGACCAAAAATTTTAGTCCACAACTTCCCCACATATCTTGGCATAGATAAACTAAAGTAAAGTTACAGAAAAATCTCTTTTTTGTCTCTGACCTTTGTATAATCCTAGAACACGGGCAGAAACTTTTCAAGCGTGAGAGGTGGAAGAGAAACGTTTTGGGTTTTTTGTTTTGTTTTGTTTGTGGTTTTTTTTTACCTGGGTGCTGTGCCTATAACTTATTTCTATAGGGAGAAGTAGTCCATCTGTTCTTTTACCTGCTGAACTACCATCTTTACATAGATTTCAATGATACGGAGCTGTGTTAACTGGTGGACCCATTTTCTTTCGATCTCATGCACAGCTGGGACAGAAACTTTTCTTTTCTAAATTTAATGTTTGGAATAGTAGTACCTTATCTGGATCATCCTGGAGTCACAGAACAATGTGGGCATATATGCACTAGAATACTGGCATCTCCCTCTCCCCCTCTCTCTGCCCCCAACATCTGCCTAATTTATCCCTATATTTCTGTATACGTCGGTTACGTGGTTACCAAGAAGCAGACTGTGTCTGCTTTTAGCAGGCAGAGGATGGGAGAGGCAGGAAAGACTCAATTTCTACAACAGTCAGGCACACAGAATGATTTTTCATAAAGTTCCCAAAAGGAAGGATTTGAACACATTTTAGTATCATTTAAGAGTAAAACCATGTTGAGCAATATACGACTATAGTCTGTTGTCCAACAAGTGAATAAAATAGAGGCAGATGGCAATACATTAACTCTAATGTGTTTATTCCAAGGCGCCCAGTGCCAGCTGCGCTCATCAGAACTTCCCAATATTAACTTCCTTCTCTTTCATTGCCACATGCCACCTAGTGACTTAACGCTGAACCACAGTTTAAAAGTTATTAAGAGTGACTGGGAATTACAGCGTATCACGAGGAAAGTCTTATTCCTGAATGTTTAAGGGTGTAAAACTGGCCATGGAAACAGCTAAAGGCACAGCATGAAGCACAGTTTTACTTCTGAGTGCAAGTTCTCTTGCAAACCTCCAAGGACAAAAAACCAAATCAAACAAACAAAAAAAATCAGATATAATCTGAATGATCCAAATTTTGTCTTCCATTGTTTGTGCCTGTGAAAATGAAATACTAAGAGATCAGGTCATTCCGATGTTAAAATAAAAAATAAAATTGTGAGATAGTATGTTTGCTAAAAGTTCAATCGATAAATTCAGTTAATGTGTAAAAATAAAAAAAAAAATATTCCGTTCTTTTGACATTAGACTTCTTAAACATTTTACTTAACTTTCTTATTTATCTCCTTCTATTTTCAACTTTTTGAAAGTCATGTTTTTATTCGTATGAGTTCTAGGGTTTTATATTTTTGTTTTCTAAGAGAACACAGAAAGTGGAAGAGAGCACTTCTTCCTGGCTGTGAACAAGGGCCATGTTACAGAGATGTTTTGATATTTGAACACGGCATCACATTTCTTACATAAAATAGTAAGGCTGTGGTCTTTGTCTCAGACATTAGAGATCGGTAAGACATTATTTTAACTGTTTTACCAGTGACAGCAGCCCTAGAAACTCACTAGATGATGTAACTGTAATAGCTTTAAAATAAAAAATTTTGTGCTTGAGCAGGCACTTCTAAGGAGAAGAGATGTGGTGTTCTCTGTGGATTCTTCCTGCTTAGGAAACAAAAAACCAAACAAAACAAAACTATGGGGTACTCATGATGCTTATCAAAACACTGTGTCTGCTTTCCCTCAAGTGTATTTTGATTGAACACTGTCTGAGAGGTTCTTCATTACGCAGGCAGTCCAGACATTAGAGATGCAGCATGACTTTATGTAATGTAGATCAGAAAGCATCTGATGGCAACTTAATATTTGAAATGTAATGAATAATTCACTATGTGGATCCAGAACACCATTCTCTAACTTGCTACATTAATAAAATTAAACTGCAAAGAAGTACCATCTCAAAACAAAACAGGATACCAGACCAAATCAAAATGACTTTTATCATACAAGACTGTTAAAAGATCTTGTAAATGAATATTGCAAAGTATTCTTCTTTGAGGGAAGGTTACTGTGTGTCTGGTAACATAATAATTATGCCATGTTTGCCAGTAGTATTTTTTTCATCTGATAACTCTTGACCTATTTTTCCAAAAGAGTCTTACCCTGATCTGCATTGGGGAAGCTGAAGTCAAAAGAAACAAAGAATCTGTTAATGATTTATCTTTTGCTTTATTCACCTGCAACTGTACAATATTCTACACAGCTTGTTTTTCAACAATATTTAGGAATTAAAATCTGGAATATATTTCCTGCTCTGTGGATTTTTTTTTTAAGTTTCATACATAGCATAACTCCACAGTTTTAATGGTACAAGGTGCTCCCTCACCCAGCAGTTGAATGCTTACAGAGATTTCAGGCTGCATTCAATGAGCAGCAGTGTCAATAATCCTATCCCCTGTCAAGATCAAGTGTAACTGCATTTGAGAATGTGATCGATCAATCTGTTTGCACTGGATAGGAGCAACGAAAATTTCTTTCACTATAGTATTTAAGCTCCAGGATTCCTCACTTAGGAAGTCTAAGATTTACAGACATAATTCAGACATGCAATTCTGAGATTAACTGAAATACTCCCAAATGTCTAAACAGAGAGCTTGCTTGTAATACTGGTATCACCTGAAAACAAACCTGGACTGGTGCTACAGACCTGGGCTGGTGTTTCATCGGTATTTGGCAAAAGACAGAACAGGTGTAAGGCAGTTTTGGGCAGGCTTAGGCATTAACAGCAAACATTGAAAATGCTCTTTTAATTCAGGGGCTAAGTATTCTTCTACATCTGTTGGTTCTCCTTCAGCCTGTCACGGATATCAGCCTTGATAAATGGGAGGATAGGAGTGATTCATCCTTCCTAATGCTGTGCACTACAGCTGACCTCAGTCTCTCCTGAGTGCTCCCAGAGCCTGCTGAATTTATTGGTATAACCTATGGCTCATAACTAAAATTTTGAAATAATTTTTTTACTGCAATTTAAATATATCATATATACATCTCTCAGTGAAGTGGTATCAGAGAGGGTAATGAGAGTACACTGAGGTACACTGTGTTGTGAAGGGAATCTGCCTTTGACAGGCTATGTGTTCACTTGGTGTTTAAAAACCATCTGTTTTACAGGGGAAGAAGGGAGCACACCGTGTGATAATCCACCACAGGCTGTCAGCGCGGTATTTACTAGACAAAGACAACGCCAGTCAAATTTTAATGATAACTTATTCTGGTTGAAGCTAGACAGAACAGCTTCCTCCAGCTTGTTTGCAGGTGTGGCAGTTTGGAAAACATCACTCAGGGTTCGGCAAAATAACTGAGCTGTTAATATTGTCTTCCAGAAACCTCCCAGAGGCGAAGAAAAAGGGAGAGAAGGAGGAAGAGCCAGAGGAAGAGTTAGACTTTGTGATTTAATGGCAAACTCTGGCAAAAGAGTAGGATACTGAGCATCTTCAAGAACACATACCTAAACATTGGAGAGTTTTTCCAAAGGGTAAAGAAACTGGAAACTATTGCTTGGGATACGTTATTTTTTTGTTCATGACAGCAGCAGTTTGCTGCACTGAATTTGCTGAGCGGTCCTTGTGTATCATGTCGCATTTACACTTTCAGAGGGATGAATGGTAATATTCCCTCTGGTGGTGTGAAAGTGTATGCTAAAAGAGTTGCAGACCTTTCCCAAGTGGGTAGTAGGTTAATAGCATGATTCAGGTCACCTGTATTCTCCTGAGTCCTAAAGAAGAATGGTGTGTTGAGTCTACATTGCAAAGCAGAAGAGTCTGAGGAGCAACTCAGGAAGCATCTGGGGAAGAACAACCCCACATATCAGTACAGGTTGTGGGCTGATCTGTTGGAGGGCAGCTCTGGGGAAAAGGACCTTAGAGTCCCAGTGGACAACAGGGTGGCCATGAGCCAGCAGCGTGCCCTTGAGGTCAAGGCAGCCAATGGCATTGTGGAATGCATTAAGAAGCACAAGGCCAGCAGGTCAAGGGAAGTTATCCTCCCCCTCTACTCTGCCAGGGTGAGGCCTCACCTGGAGTACTGTGTCCAGTTCAGGGCTCCTCAGTTCAAGAAGGACAAGAAACTACTGAGAAGGGTTCAGTGCAGGGCCACTAAGATGATTAAGGGCCTGGAGCACCTACCATATGAGGAAAGGCTGAGAGAGTTGCGTCTGTTTAGCATGGAGAAGAGGAGGTTGAGGGGGACCTTATAAATGCTTATAAATATCTAAAGGGTGGGTGTCAGTAAGGTGGGGCCAGGCTCTTCTCAGTGGTGTCCAGTGACAGGACAAGGGACAATAGCCATAAATTGGAAAACAGAAGGTTCAACCTGAATGTGAGGAAATACTTCTTCATTGTGAGGGTAACAGAGCATTGGAACAGGCTGCCCAGAGAGGTGGTGGAGTCTCCTTCTCTGGAGACATTCAAAAGCTGGCTGTTCCTGTTAGGGGTTCACTTCTGGGAAGCAGCACTGCAGAGAAGGACCTGGGAGTCCTGGTGGAGGACAAGCTCTCCATGAGCCAGCAGTGTGCTCTCATAGCCAAGAAGGCCAATGGTATCCTGGGGTGCATCAAGAAGAGTGTGGCCAGCTGGTCGAGGGAGGTTATCCTCACCCTCTATTCTGCCCTCGTGAGGCCACAGCTGGAGTATTGTACCCAGTTCTTGGCTCCCCAGTTGAAGAAAGACTGGGAACTACAGGAGAGAGTCCAGTGGAGGGCTACCAGGATGATTAGAGGACTTGAACATCTTCCGTATGAAGAAAGGCTGACACAGCTGGGTCTGTATAGCCTAGAGAAGAGAAGATTGAGAGGGGATCTCATCAACACTTATAAATACCTGAAGGGTGGGTGTCTAGAGGAAGGGGGCAGACTCTTCTCAGTGGTGCCCAGTGGCAGGACAAGGGACAACAGGAACAAACTGGAACACAGGAAGTTCCATTTGAACATGAGGAAAAACTTCTTTACTGTGAGGGTGAC
>VWZZ01005205.1:7488-18485 GCA_013399095.1 Psophia crepitans | reverse complement strand
ATGGGAAGCTGAGGGAGAGGGGGAGGAACGGAAGGCATTCGTTTTTTTTTTCAACGTTTCGTCTTCCAAGGCAACCACTACACTTTTGGAAGCCCTGCTTCCCAGGAAGTGGCCGGACATTGCCTGCTAATGGGAAGTAGAGAATAATTTTTTGTTTTTCCTTTGCTTTGCTTCCACGTGCGGCCTTGCTTTTCGCTGTATTAAAACTGCCTTTATCTAAACCCACGATTTTGGAGTTGTCTTTTCCATCTTATTTTTTTCCCTCTCCCCTCTCTGTTCTGCTGAGGAGGGGAGTGATAGCGTGGCTTGGTGGACACCTGGCGTTTAGCCAAGGTGAAACCACTACAATGCTCTAAGTAATCCTGCTCTAGCTGGGGGGTTGGATTAGATGATCTCCAAAGGTCCCTTCCAACCCCTACGCATCTGTGAATCTACTCCAGGTGATCCTGCTCTGGCAGGGGGGTTGGGCTATTTGGTCTCTGGACGTCTCTTCCAAACTCTGTCACTCTGTGAATCCATGAACTCAAGCACTGGCCCCAGATTACCACACCACACAACTGTATGTCCCCCGCTAGCTCACTACTCAACTGTCCCAGCTAGGTTTTCCAAGACTAAACCTGAGCTAGATGAAGGATATAGTCAATTCTCAAAAGCAGAAGGACAAGACTATACCAGAACTGTTTTCATCCACTCTCCACATCCTCCAACACAATCTGCAAGCACATCTTGCAGCCTCAAACATACCTGCAAACCTTATCCCTTCCCCAAGGCATGCAGCAACACCTCACACTGAAACACCATTCTGGTGAGCTGCAACACAGCCCTACATTATTTCAGACATTCCTAACGGAAACAGAAGTGGGGCCAGAGCAGACTGTATGTGTGGACTGTAGGACCATATCTTCCCTTTCATAACACTACCCATATGTGGAGCACTTCATACGAATGAACATGCCATCACGTTGCACTTTAGGAAAATGGGCTTGCTTGAGCTATGTTGCAGGTTAGTGGTGGAAGTGGAGGAGCCTAAACTACTCTCTAGTCTCTGGTAGGGTAAAACTGGCAGACACAAAACATTCTCACACGAAGTCTAGCACAGCCATGCAGCACAAGAGGCACGAGTGACTCTGCCAGTCACTGAGCAAACAGGGTCAGGGCAGTGTGAGGAAAGCACTTCCGAAAGACCTAAACTGTGTTCAGGCAGCAAGCTTGGAGTTCAGGAATAATTCACTTCACCACTAGTGAACTGCTACCTACAACTTGTACGTAGAACTTTATCAGGCTGTGCGCTAAAGAAAGAATGAATTGAAAATGCAGGTTGTGTATGATCTAAAGAGTATTAAATTAACTTCTTCTAACCTAACTCATTATTAATAATTAATGCTATATCACTACTATGTATCATTCTACATACACATTAGTAATCTAATACTAAACAAAATCAATCTTATAAATCAGTTAAGAACTTTAAGTGAAATCAACATAACTCAATCATGAGTGTGTTTGGTTTTTTTTTAAATGCAGTAGTGTAATGCAGTTCAGCCAGAGGAAATTGAACTGTAAAAAGTAAGGAGTGAAGCAGTCTATTAACTATGCACTTACAAGCTATGATGCTTACGATAACAAAATACAGTAGATTTCAAAGCACATTCAAGGGCTTGTACAAGTGAAGAAGTCATTGTGGTGCAACAGCTTCACACTCCCCAGCTGATTTGTGTCAGCTGCCTGTATACAGGCTCTTAGCTTGTGGTAAAGTACTTTGAGCTAGCTTAACCTTCTTTCATTAACTTCATACCCTGTGGGAACTTTTTCGTGTATTTAGATTTTCTGGCTAACACCTAACTTTGAGATTAATCCAGATTTTAAAATGTGCATGTCATTTTCACCTACGCTGATGGAAAGAGGACTTCATAGGATCACACAATTTTGTTTGCATCTGAAGAACATAATTAAGCCTTACAACAAAGTAAAACATCCAAAAGAAAGTAAAAAACATCCAGATGCATATATTATACATATTTTACCAAACCCAGGGATAGGTTAGTAAGAGCAGTGTTCTCTAACACTGTTAACACTCCTTCCCCTTATGAAGCTATCTTCAGAGATATCAGCTTTTAATCATTGTCTGACTGATCTATTGAAAACCCTTTCCTTCTGATGTCTCCATAGCTTTTTGTTAAAAATAAGTGATGATGATGATGATGATGATGATGATGATGATGATTATTATTATTATTATTATTATTATTATTATTATCATTATTATTATTTAAACAATATAATTACATTAAAATATTCTTAATCTTAAGAGAGGAGGGGAAAAACCTTTTTTCAAATTACCCAATATTTCTAGTTTTATTTGCATTAAATATTTTATAAATATTTCTGGGTTTTTATATTCCCTCAAAACAAGTTATTTCCTGCTCAGCTTATCCCATTTTCACAGACTACTTACCTATTTTTTTAAGTTCTAATCCTTTTATCTGGTTCTTGGAAGAACTAGAAACTGTCTTTTCTGAGTCCCATTAAAGCTGTTCATTCACAGTTCTGCTCCTCTGCGCTTCATGGTGCAACCAGCTCTGTAAGGGCTGAAAGGAGAACTGTATTTGGTGAGGGAAAATATCCTACTTGGAATAACGAGACAGGTGTGCATATAGGCTTTATTTTGTGAATATAGATGGGAGATGTGGAGGGAGGGGTGTTATTCTCACCTGACTATAGACATCCAAGATGTTATTTAATTCTGTCATCATAAAGTTTTATTGATGGCAGAGAGAAAAAGAGCCCCAGAGAAATATTTCACTCACCCTAACATAGATACCTAAGACAGGCCAGATTAATCTGAAGGTGCCTATTTCTTTCCATCATCACCAAAAAGAATTTAGGATGACTACTTCTGACTTAGACACCTAACTTTGAGACATCTTAACTGTGAAAGAGGCAAATGTTGCCTTTAGAATTATTCAGCCTTACTGAACTGATGAGGAGCAGGGAGGTGATCGTCCCCCTGTACTCAGCCCTGGTGAGGCCGCACCTCGAGTCCTGTGTCCAGTTTTGGGCCCCTCACCACAAGAAAGACATCGAAGCCCTGGAGCGTGTCCAGAGAAGGGCAACGAAACTGGTGAAGGGTCTGGAGCACAGGTCTTATGAGGAGCGGCTGAAGGAACTGGGCTTGTTTAGTCTGGGGAAGAGGAGGCTCAGGGGAGACCTTATTGCCCTCTACAACTACCTGACAGGAAGTTGTTGTGAGCTGGGGGTCGGCCTCTTCTCACAGATAACTAGCGACAGGACAAGGAGGAACGGCTGCAAGTTGTGCCAGGGGAGGTTTAGGTTGGAGATGAGGAGAAATTTCTTCTTGGAAAGGGTGGTCGGGCATTGGAACGGGTTGCCCAGGGAGGTGGTGGAGTCACCGTCCCTGTGGGTGTTTAAAGAAAGTTTGGATGTGGTACTTAGGGACTGGTTTAGTGGGTTAATAGGTGGTGGGGGGATGGTTGGACTAGATGATCCTTGAGGTCTCTTCCAACCTTAATGATTCTATGATTCTATGATTAATTTCATGCTGCTGAGGGTAATATGCAACCAAGTAAGAATTACTCTGTTTCATAAATATTCTGCAATGTACATACCCCCCGCACTTTAACTAGCTCATTGTTTTCATAATTTAGACAAGCCAGCCAGTTACCTTTTAGCTTGATTTCTATAGCTTCCCTTTCTTGGTCCATAAAGGCAGTCTCTTTCTTTCTACCAGACTATCACATCTGAAATAGTTTTCAATATATACCACCATCCTCTTAGGATCCCACAATTAAAATGCAAGCTGTGTTCATATCCTATTTGAAAAGGGCATTGTCCCTGCAATAATCTTAAACTGGCATCTATCAGCTACCCAAAGAAGTTTGGAATTTTCCCATCATAGCTAAGATGTTAAAAGATGTCAGTCAGAACTAAGTTAACTATATTTTAAACATGTGAAACTACTTCTTCTTATGATATCAAGAACTATTTTTTAAATATAACAATGTTTTAGTGTTACCTCTGTAGAACATTTCTGTAGCTATTCCTTTAAGTAAAACGGACACTGACAAAATGAAAATATTTATGTGTAAGCAGAACCTCACAAAAATATATTATATATGACTAGGAAAGGAAAAATGAGAAGGGCTTGGAAGAATAACAGCAACAAGAGATATCACTATCAGAAATAAAATTAAATGTAGACAGGAACATCAAACAAGAATGTTGTATTATAAATAGCTATGTCCCTAACTGAAACAATAAATCAGACTTTACTTATCTTTAATCTCTCTCTTGAGCATTGTAGATGCAGCTTCAGCCGCCTAACTGCAGCCCTGACTGGCATTTGATCCCTGGGACAGTCCAGTCAGCCTTGAAGCAATGCATTCCACCTCACATTAATCCACGCCCTGGACCAGACTTAGGCTTCATTTCTACTCTAAGCCATATCTCTTCCCAAGCCGTTTTTAAATTACTTCCCTGGTTCACCTCAAGGAAAATTTTGAGAAAATGCATTCTATACGATTCCTTGGCAACTGTCGTGCAGCCGGTGCAATGCGCCCCAGCACTGGCCTGTGAAGGCTCCAGTCCTGCTGCCAAGGTCTGTCCCTGCCTGCATTCCATCTTCAGCTCCCACTTCAGCCCAACTGCCTCGGCCAGTTCCATGAGCCTTGAAGGTCACCTGGTCAACCAAAAGATCAAAAGT
Organism: Psophia crepitans; assembly: GCA_013399095.1. NCBI lineage: Eukaryota > Metazoa > Chordata > Aves > Gruiformes > Psophiidae > Psophia > Psophia crepitans. The sequence goes on along the minus strand of VWZZ01005205.1, from coordinate 13,765 downwards.
GAATATTTTAAGACAGGTGAAAGTCACAAAGTCTAAATGTACAAAATGGCAGTGGAAGAAATCAATAAAATTGCACTACTGGAAATAACTGACTCGACTTCTGCAAGAGATTTAGATATGATGGCAGTTATAGCTAATAAATACGACTGCCTTTATGACTTCCAGATTTCTCACGCATATGTTTCTAAGTTATGGCCCTTCCTATCCACTCACAAAAGAAATCAAGTAAACAACTTTATTTCATTTTTTTTCATCTCTCACTTTGATTAACAATTTTTTTTTTTGTCTTGAAAATTGCAATATTGGCCAAAACCATCAATTCAAAATGCTGTTGCAAAGATCATTGTCCTTGTGCTCAGCTTGATCATATTGCCTGCTTTTCTGATTCCCTTACCTGACTGCCCATTCTTAGCTCAATTATAAGCTATTTGCTTTCAAATGAGTTGTATATGCACACTCAGCTGCATATTGTGCTTTCCTGAATGCCTACCTATAAATACTTTCAGGTGACTCAAACTCAACTTTTTAAGAGATTTCTGTCTCTTAACATTGTCTAGCTTTCAAACCAGCAGTTAATTATTGTTGAAAGACAACCGATTCAAAAACTAATAATAAAAATAAAATGGGGAGAGGAGAGTTTAGAAGACAATAGAGCTGAGTAAAAAATCCAACAGTTTTAGCTTCTGTGATGCCCTACCTATTGTAAAAACAAACAACATTGACATGCCCTTTTTACATAAAAAAATAATAAAACTGAATGCTGCACAACCTTAGGTATACATTGAAATTACACCAAAATAAATTAAATATGAAAAGATAATTCTTATTTATAAAGTCTTTAACTAATGAACTGTTATAAATTGAAAGAATTGAAATAACAATCAAGCTAATAAATAAGAATGACATGTTAAAATTTAATAGAAAATCAAGATTAAAAAAGGATTAGATGTACTACATCTAGGCTCATTAGTTTTTAATTTAAATTGATAAATATAATATGCATGGATTTAAAACAATAATTTTCCTCAGTAAAACAGTAAATAGTCAGCAAAATCTGAGTGCAAAAAGTATGTGCCTCCATCTTTTTTCAATGACTCCTCTCTACTGTCCCAGCTAGTTTGAAACACTGTTGTGATGAATGAGTCAGCAAAAGGTATTATAAAATGAAGGTTTTCATTTTTGATGAGTGTTGTAAGCAGAAGTCATATGAAGAGTGTGACACGTGGATGGAAGAATTTGAGAAACAAATGTAAAGAAGAGTGGCAGTGCTCAGCATCTTCAAAGCTTATAGTGCTTGGCTAGAAGAAAACAGGATGTACACCAACATATAAAATCTCTTAGTTTTGTCAAGCCAAGTGCTAATGAGAAAAATGCAAACCATGATAGATGAATACTTCAGCTTTATGTATCAAGAAAGAAATTTAGCAGCAGGATCACCCTGTGGTTTAACATGTGCTATGATCTTTGGGGATTTTATTTAATTTCATTCCAAAGTCAAGTTAGCCATTTGTTTTCCTAAATAAAGTTGTACCTATTTTGCACATATCTTCCACACAACAGAAAACAAAGCTGTACTTTCCCGATGTGTTTTGTTATTTAATAATATTTATTATTATTAATGACAAACATTTATTCAGTGATCAGTTTTCTGTAATTGTTACTAAAGCAACATAGTGAGAAAGGCTGCCAACAATTAAGGTGTTTCATCATGAATTGCCTTAAAATAAATAAATGTGGGAATAAGGCTTCCAGAACCAAAGTTGTTGATGCAGATGAATGCCTAAGGTTGGACATCATCTAAAAATGAACTGAAAGAATTATTCCAGGAACTAAGTGTCCATTAATGGCACATTGTCAGTATATATGTGGACACTTTCTAACTCTATAATTAAAATAAATCTTCACTTGTTGCACATTCTGTAGAGCAAATGACTGTGCTGAAGGACTGGAGATTATGTCAGTCAAAGTAAAATGACTTCTCGTCTGCCAGCTGTATTCCCATCTTTTGCTAAGTATTTTTTTTTCCATAAAACACAAGTAGAAAAATTTATTTTTAAAAATTTATTAGTGCAAAGACTTGCATTGGTATTTGAGACAACAGACATCAAGAACCTTTGAGTCAAACAAATTGCCATGGCAGAGAACTGAAGGAGAGTTTAATTCCTTCATGAAATATGTGTATAGAGAAATAAAGGAAGAGTTGCATAAAGTTATTTGACAAGTGAACAACAGTCAACTCCTGAACTTGGAACTTGAGCATTGTAGTTGTTGTCTGGGCCTTAATATCCATGACTGCTGAGAGCTCAATCAGTTCATTTCAGAAAATACAGGACAAAAGACTAATTCAGGTCTCCTACAAGCACTTTTGACAGTTGAATAGGTTTTACTCTAACACAGACATTAAAATCAACTTGGAAAACTGAAAAAAAAAGAATGCTTTTGACTGTCATATAGACAGTTGCTCTACGACGGCTCCAATTCTAATTTGCAAATATCCTTATTGCAGATATTTAATTTATTTATCATATTATCTTGAAGATTAATTAACAAACACATGTAACAAATACATAATTAATAAAGGCATTGACTTTTATGTGACTGTAGGTACAAAACTTCAGGACAAAACCATAAGTTTATTATAAATGTTATGAAACAAAAGGGTAAGCACATACTTAAATGTCAAAAATTATTCTCAGTGTGTCTCAAGGCAGTTTTAAATGCCTGCTTTTTGTTAATGTAATTAATGTGCTACCTTTGAAAAGATATTCACATAAGAAAAGTATGGCAATACATTTGGTAATAAATAACCAGAAATATTTTAGGTTTTGTTCTTGATTTCCATTAAAAGAAATAGTAGTTTCTATAGACTCTACCTATAACTCCTGTCCAACATATGTCCTTTGAAATGTTGAGAATGAAGATTCTTTAGTCTCCTTAATGTATGAATTGGCATATTTTCATAATATATAAAATAAATCTTCCCTTTCTGAAATCAAACCCCACGTAGTCTGTGTATAACAAACATGGAGAATGTTTTTCTTCACATCTAGCATTCACAATTGTACCTTGCCATGTTTCCATTGCATTACAGAGGCATTTCATGACAGGAGTATTACAACTGCAAACTCCTGGAAACTCTCCTGGTGTTTATCCACCTTACACTGCAGGTGAAAACATTTCAGTCAAGACCATACAAGAAGGAACTCCACCAAACAAAGCAGAAAGGGGTACATCCTGTGCCTCTGAGACATCTTTCCTATTTCTATATCCTGATAATAATTATAATTACATTTTTGCTATTGCATGACATTAATCCTGGTTGTTTAGCTTTGATTCTGATCCTTTTTTTGCATAATGCTACTAAGCCTATTATTCTTATCTTTGTGAAGTAGTACAGAACTTCGCATTTGTATTTGGAGAATTGCATCCTGTTTGGATAGAGGATGTTCTTCCAGATTATTTATCCAGTTTATCAAGATAAAGATGTATTCTCTCCTATCATCAAACGTTTCAATGCATTCACATTTAAACACTCAGGGCTGAGAATTTATTTTTTCCAAAATGAAATATGCAGAGAAGATTTGCATTGACAGAGGTACAAACGAATTAAAAAGAACTTTGCTGAACTAATGGAACATTGTGTTGATGTATGATCCTTGATGGTGCTAGATGGCATTTTTTCAAAATATACTTAATTCAGCTAGAGGTGACATTTTGCAGTAATCAAAATAATTTGCAAATTTAGTGAAGATTTTATATAAAAATATTAAAAGATATATTTTGAGAATGAGTTGTTCTGTCTTCAAAATGAAAAATAATTTCTCTCTGATATTTTTAAATTAAACATTTTAATATGATGTTTCTTTTGGATATTAATCTCCATTAAAACGAGAAAGGGCTCACTAACTTGAAAATGAAACCAATATTTTCATATGACAAAAAGAAAGTGTTTGACATTAGTCAGATTGCCAGAGTTTTCATGTTTCAGAAAGAGAAGGGAGGACATGTGGTAGTTTGACCCACAAGAAGTGTATTTCCCACAGCTATTTGGGGAAAATATTTAGTATTAAATAAAATAAATATATGTATATTTTTTACTCTTGTTCATGTTAGATATTCTACTTCCATTGTCAGATTATAGTGTTGAAATTGGAATATTTCCTTTCACATTTTTAAAATACTGCTCATTGTAAAATCAGTCTTTTAATAGTTATTTATATACTTACGTTTAAAAACATGTCAGATACTTTAAATAATACTTTAAACAACACAGTTCAACTCTAGGATCAAAGATTAAGCCAGACACAACTAAGATAATCCTTTATAGTCTTCTCCTCAGTTCTCTCAATAAATATTCCACCAATGCTACTCTAGGATAAATGTCATTGTTAATCAAATAAATGTATAAGCAATTGTACTGCAATAAATCGAAAAAAAATACAATAAAATCAGCCCAGTGCACAAACACTGCTGAACCTTTTCTGGTAAGTCTTATTTAATTATGGGCGGACTAGTCAACTCTGGACAGTGATAAACAACAACCAATTCACCACAGCAATAGCTAATTTCTCCTCATTAGTTCCTTTCATTCTATTTCCTCTGATCTGAGAACTTAATTGCCTGAATACCCAAGCAACTATCTCTCCTTCCACTGTAACTGAGTAGCTAGGACTCTTTGGGCTGACAAATGACAGCAGTGCTTTTCCTTCACCTAAGCACAGCCACCAGTGACCCACTCACGGAGGCTGCAGTCCCACTGTGAGACCCAGGAGTCCAGCATCTTCCAATTGCAAGTCTGGGCAAGAGTTAGGTGCATTCGTAGTCCCTGGTCTCTACGATAGCCATTGGAGGACAATCTTTTGCAACAATGGGTGCAAAAGGGAGACTTCAGTGTGCTCTAACAGTTCTTTTCGAGAGGGGCCAGGACTGCAAAATGAACTGGGGAGCTACACTACCAAACAACTCAAAACCAACCACAGACTTTGGACTTTGTCAATGCATTCATATGTATTTTAGTTTTATAATTTCAAGACAGTATTTTCAAATTACAGCCAAGTTTGTCTACATGTAATAGGTTTCAGATGTTTGCAGGGTGACTGCAATGTTTCTCCTTGTGACAGTGAAGGCTGTCCGAGCACCAGCCAGTACTACCACTATCATCTAGAACTGAAAAAATTACCACAATTTGTTTACAAGACCAGATGTTTACCAAAATTTTAGGGGACAAGTCCTCACATTAAAGCTTGAGCAAAGGCCCTCACTGCAACAGCACAGACTGAGACTTGACCTGGGACTGCACAGTTACTGCATTATAGACAGTAATATATGGTTATTCCCAAGAGGAGCAGTCGGGGAGCTTGGAGACACACTGTAGTACTGTGTGACAATAATTTATTCAGCTAGTGTCTTGTCTGAATTGATGTCCTGTTCTTTTTTGAGTACTGCTGATACTGACTGCTTTGGTTTGTTGTCAGGAAAAAACAAAGGACCATTTATAGTTAACCAGTTATGGAAAAAAGCATTCTGAAACCATGAAATTAATTGCTGAATTCCTAGATGCTACTTCTCAGATTTCAACAGCACCCTCTTTTGAAGCTACCATGAGCTATGTAAGAATTTGTAGCTATCATCAACAGATCTTATTCCCATATAAAAGGCAGAACTATCTCCCATTATGATTTCCTCCTGGAAATACTCCCTGCAGGAAGATAAACATATGGTAAATGTGAAAAAGTTAATTGGCTATATATTGGCTGTAAAAGTTAATTAGCTGCATAGTGTTCCATATATTGGTATTTTAACAATTTACCTTCAGATGTCAAAACTGGTCCTTACATTTTCCTAGGTCTGTTAGCTCAAAATTAGCTTTCAAAGAAGTTCGATGCAATAAAAAGATCTTCCTGTCCAGAGACTGCATGTACCTTACAGAGAAGTGTTATACTCTCTTGTTAGTCATCACAGTGAAAAAGAAGTGCCTTCTTGGGATTCTTGCCATCTGAATCCATGAATGGCCAGTCAATAGCTAACCTGGCAAAAATCTAAAGTTTAAGCCAAATCAACTCCCAGAATCAGTTCATTGTCTGGCCACTCAAGCACAAGAGCTCAAGGAAAAAGGGAGGAAGATAGTGTCAGACATGATTTGTGTGGCCTTAACCTGCCAAGAAACCATAGTTTAATTCTTCTCATATTCTGTTGCTATGACTACTCCACTTTTTAGCCTCCTGTGCACAAGCTTAAATTTGTCTTGTATTCAGATTTTGCACAAGCTTCAAAACAT
>VWZZ01005204.1:405624-424704 GCA_013399095.1 Psophia crepitans | reverse complement strand
GCCCATTAAACGGTCGTTATCTCAACTCGAAGCCATTTGCCCTTTTGTTGCCTCATTCTGCCCCTGGTTTTGCTGCCGGGGCGGTGAGCGAGCGGCTGCGTGGGGCTCAGCTGCCGGCTGGGGCCAAACCACAACACCTTGCATCAATCCTTTTCCATTTCAGAGAATCAGAAGCTAACTCCTACTTTCATCACAAACGCAAAACTGGAATCCTGCTCTAGCTTATTTTTTTCAGAAACATTATGCAGTACACAGCAAAAATGTTATTTCCCCCAAAAGACTGAAGTATTCACCCTCACAAGCACATCTTGTGATTTTATGATTCACTTCAGGAATTTGGCAGAGGTAAGAAATATCATGAAATGCCCCTCCACCCACAACTTTTCTTCTGTTTTTGCATTTAATAAATCCCAGTGGCACTCAGGCTGACTTGAGTTTGTCACCAAAGGTACACAGAAAAAAAAATACAGGGTCATATCTTATCCCCCTAAATTCAAACTGTAGGAAAATGGAATTGTGATTTAGTTTCTCTCTCTAGCTCTTATTTTCAACTCTTTTCCTCTCTAACGTCAGATACTGTATGATGTCCCATTGATCATTACCTTTCCCATAAAGACTTCTGCAGCTTTCCAGCTTCAGCCTTTGGTTACTTCCTCTTTATATACCAGTAAAACCATCACTGCAACAATAACACTGGTTACAGCCATTAGTGGGTTTGTGAAGGCTTTCGGTTCTGTAAGATTAACCTGAAAAAAGATGATCACAGGAAGAGGGACAGAATTCTGCAACAACAGTGGATTTGTTCCACAGAATCTTTCTGATTATCAGAAAGATTTGCTCTGCAACCCTACATGTAACTTGACCGAGTAGGGTGATGGGAAGTGTAATGCCAGGTCATGTACAACAGTTGCCAACCTGTTGCTTTGGAGCATGCTGCCCAGAGGAGATGGAAATTTCATTGTGCTTGTCAGTTTGGCACTGGAATAACCATTTAATAGCCTTGAATTATTTGAATGCTGAACAATTTTTTTTTTGCAAACATCAAACTCTATGATCTTTACCTTATTAAGCCTGTACAAGACTGCTGCAGCAGCAAGAGCAGGTTCAGCTTTCAGCAGGTCATCCTCACATCCTTTCTGTCTCAGTTATACTTTTGTTTGGAATTCTGCTAGCTATTAAAACAAGGAGTCTTTAACGTCTGTATTGAAAACTAAGGCTGTAAATCAAATCAGAACTGCTTAAGCACTCACACTTGCAGTCTAATGTCTGTATACACAACAGGTTTTAAACCCCTTTATTTTATGTTATCCATAAAAAAGACCTCTACAACTCTGACATTCAAACAGGTTTGTGCTCAGCTCCAGACTCCAGCTGTTCTGCATGGTGAGAATTCATATCTCATGTTCATACCATCATACCACAGAAGAGTCGGCCTCATCTCTGTGCCTGGATCATGGGCAGATCATCCTAGATGGTATGCTAAGGCACATGGAAGACAGGGAGGTGATTCAAGATAGCCAGCATGGCCTCACCAAAAGCAAGTCCTGCCTGACCAAACTAGTGGACTTCTATGATGGAATGATTACATCAGTGGACAAGGGAAGAGCTATGTATGTCCTCTATAAGTACTTCTGTAAGGCTTTTGACCCAGTCCCCACAACATCCTTCTCTCTAAATTGGAGAGCTATGAATTTGATTGGTGGACTCTTTGGTGGACGAGGAATTGGCTGGATGGTCGCATCCAAAGAGTAGTGGTCAACAGCTCAATGTCCAGATGGAGATCAGTGATGAGTGATGTCCCCTCATAGGTCCATATTGGGACCAATACTGTTTAGTATCTTCATCAGTGACACAGTAGGATCAAGTGCACCCTCAGCAAGTTTCAGATGACACCAAGCTGAGATGGGATGCAATTCAGAGGCTGCTGCACAGGCTTGAGAAGCGGGCCATTTGAACCTCACAAGATTCAACAAGGTCAAGTGAAAGATCCTGCACATGGGTCAGGACAACCCCTGGTATCAACACAGGCTGGGGATGAAGGGATTGAGAGCAACCCTGGAGAGAAGGACTCGGGGGTACTGGTGGATGAAAAACTGGACATGAACCAGCAATGTGTGTTCACAGCCCAGAAAGCCACCCGTAACCTGGGCTGCATCAAAAGAAGCGTGGCCAATAGCTCGACGGAGGTGATTCTCTACCTTCTCTGCTCTGGTGAGACCCCACCTGGAGTACTGCATCCAGCTCTGGGGTCCTCAGCATAGGAAAGACATGGAGCTGCTGGAGCAGGTCCAGAGGAAAGCCACAAAAATTATCAGAAGAACACTTCTCCTATGAGGAAAGGCTCAGAGAGTTGGGGTTGTTCAGTATGGAGAAGACAAGGCTTCAGTGAGACCTTATTGAAGCCTTTAGATACTTAAAGGGGGCTTATAAGAAAGGTGGGGATTGGTTTAGTAGGACCTGTAGCAATAGGACAAATGGTAATGGTTTTAAACTAAAAGAGGAGAGATTGTCTAGATATAAGGAAGAAATTTTTTATGATGAGGGTAGTGAAACACTGGAGTAGATTGCCCAGAGAGGTGGCAGATGACCCATCCCTGGAAACATTCAAGGTCAGGTTGGATGGGGCTCTGAGCAACCTGATCTAGTTGAAGATGTCCCTGCTCATTGTAGGGGGTGGTTGGACTAGTTGACATTAAAGGTCCCTTCCAACCCAAACTATTCTATGATGCTAAGAATTGATGGGTTGGAACCTCAATGACAGCTGAGTTTTGCAGTGCCAGGAGTCCTGTAAGGCAGCCACCGCTCACTTCCTTTATGCTTTACATTAGCTAGCACATACAGCTGCTGAGCAGTGCAGCCTTGTACATGGTGAGGATAATGTGCTAAAGAGCTAGGGACAGAGGGATGTGCTGGCGAATAAGCTGTCTACAATCACTAGAAGTTAACAGGCTTCTCAGGGACTTATGACCTCATATTGTATCTGCTATTTCTATTAAAGCAGTAGTTTAACCTCTGGGTAGCCAGATCACATTTATTCTCATTGCTCAAGAGAGAAGACCTGGTATACAAAGTTCCTTTCTTCCCTGCTGCGCTGAATCATGAAGCATCCCTGCATGTTGCCCTGCCCTTTTAAGGACGATAGCGTGAGATAGGGTGTGGAAACCTGCTGACTATCTCCTTTGTGGAGAAAAAACGCTGAGACTAAAGGAAACAGAACAGCTTTGGATTGTTGTACCAGAAACCGTTTTTGTTTATATTTATGGACAAATGTCTCTATCATCACAAAGAATCTTTATCTGAGTTATTATAACAGGATATTCTCCATCATCCTCCACTGCTCAGTTTTGCAAAATGAAAAGTGAGAAACAAGTACTGATGTTTTATTTGCTAAGAAAGGTTGATACAGATATTCACTTTTCAAATTCTTGTCTAAACAGGCTGCTCTGATTCTGACCTCAATGACTTTGCCGTATTCTTATTATCATTTTAAATATACACGTAGCTAACCTGATGCAAAAAAAGAGTTTTAGCTTTCGCTTACTAAAGAAAATATGGCACTTCTACATAATTTTGGGAGCCCTCACCAGGTTGACGGTGAAAGGAATATGGGTGTCTCAAAGATCGGTTCAGTGTTTGTAAGACTAAACCTCTAAGGTTAATTAACTAACTATTGCTTAGCACAGCGTCCTCTCCTTCAGGGCAATGAAGGACAAAACACTACCACACAATGTTGTGAGAGGACTAAGTGACAACTTTATACAATTTCTGTTTGTTTCCATGAGACTATAATAAACCACATACATTTTTCAAATAAGTACTTATTAACAGATCGTGTGTGATACCCAATTTCTTTCTTGCGTAGGACACCACAACACAAAATATTGCAAGTAATGCTTCCTTTGTCATCTTAATATCTAAGGACATAGAAGTACAGCTGTAAGAAGTGTAATATGTATTTATGTATATATATTTTTTTCTTCTAGAAAAACTTTTAATATCTTTTGCTGAAAAGTTGCTGGTACGAAGACTGTCCTTCCAGCAGATGTACCTCTCTACCAGACATTGATCAAGCATGTCTGTAAGGATGTGAAATACCACCTATATGTATGGATGCTTTTGAAATAAAGAGGCTGGTAAGCTTGTGAGGACACATCAAATTGTGAATGCTGGTTGCCAACAAGAACCTGAAGATCACTCTGTGAGATACAAAAAATTTAGAAGGGTGCCTGTTTAGGACTCCATATAATATTGCAGGATGCAAAAGTGAGAGATTTAGTAATGAAGAATAGGAGACCAGGTAAGGTATCTGAAAGAAAAAGCTGGGGAATATTAGAGGGGTCAGTTAATTTTCCAGAGTTACCAAACACAGGGGAGCACTCAATAGTTTATGCCATGTCAGTAGGTAAGCTGTAAGTATTTAACGATTTATGTTCAAATACAAAAGATAGACCTAAACAAGAGATGTTTGGAGGAGACAAAGTGAAGGCAAATCTTCACGAAGATTTTGAGAACCATGACCTTTTTTTCCTCACTGCTCCATTTTTCCCCTTTAAAGGCCTTCTTTTTAGAAAATCAGAGAAAGTATCAGGGAGCCAGTGGTCATTTCTAGTGATAAACTGAGGGTTTCCCTAACCAGTACAACATTCACTACATTTTTAGGGTGTAGGTAAATATATCAGATATGTCAAACCAGCCTCTGTCTTTTGGTAAATTTGACTTTTTAGTTTAATTCCTCAGTTCTAAGTCTGAAACCATAGGCCTCAGCAAGGGAGAGAACAGCAGAAAAAGGAAATATCCCGTATGAGAACAGTGTACTTACTTAATTTCAGGTTAAACAGATACCAATCTAAGCAGATTTGTCAAGACAATTATTTTGGCTTAACAATGGCTTAGATCAGTAACTTTACATCAGCTAGCATGAGTTTGAAGTGAAATCTGAGCACCTCCACAACTTTCTGCAATGATTTAATTATCTGTTTAAAGCCGATTATGATTTCATTGGTGCAAATTTATCTGGTAGAGTAACCCTGGAGGGTGTTCTGTATCCTCTGCAATTGCGTACTTGGAAGATTATCCTACACGTTTTTAAGGATACATTGCCTGGGGCTGAAGTTAGTTATATTTGGTTCATCTTTATCCTTGTACCTCATGCTCATCTCACAGGCTAATTTCCTGTCAGGTCTTGCTTAAGCAAAGTCTAATTACAGAGAAAGAAGATATTACAATGATGAAGATGTTAACACTTGAATCAAGCACTGTGCATTGGCAGTAACAAGCCGCTGTAAGAATTTAATATCCTTGCAAAATGTGTTTCTACAACTGTCAGGGCCACTTTCCATGTCTGCATTTATTACATGAGACACACACAGACACTGTCTCTGGGAATAACAAAGATTAAAAATCAATATGCATTACATTACAAATGACAAGTTACTAATAAAGTTAAATCCTTCCCCCATCTCTTGTGAAAGAAAAGTGCGGAACAGAATCAGTGCAGCTTTTAGGATGGAATTCCTAGTGTTTATTGTTTTTTTTATCTTAGCCACAACACAATTTAGAACTAATTACTGTATATTCAGTTGCAGCGCTGGCTTATTTTCTTTTCTCTAACATGGTTTAGATCCATGTTACCGAAATTAACTTAAAGGGAAAAGTTTAGAACAGTCAAGATGCTCCTTCTGTTAAAGTCTAAGGATGCAACCAGGTAAACAAGTATTACATTCACAGCACATAGTGCTTCTAACATGACACTATTTTCCATTGAAATGAACTGCTAATTTAACACACACAATTTGCATTACAGTTCTCTCTTTTTTCTTATGCTTTATTATTCTTTGCTTGTTGATGCTCAAAGAAAATATGGTACAAGATATTTTTTTGTCTTTTTAAAGGGACGAAAAATTGAACAGAGCAGGTTGCAGATAAGCCTTGGGACAGTAATTCTCAAATCTACTTCCCCTCACAAAGAGATGAAGGGGCTTTTCATCCTTGTCTCCAGGAGTTTAGTCCCTTTCACATCAATAACTGCTATGGTATAGAGCTCTTCAATGATGACTAAATTGTTAGAAAAGCTACAAGCAGTGTGCCCTTAGCAATCAGACCCTGAGCAGAGTGGCTAAAATATACCATGTAAATAAGGAGTGCAATTCACCTGAGGGAGGTAAATCTAAAAAGCCGGTCCGTCTGGATCCGTCTCTGCCCCTAATCCTCAGCTAGTGTCACTATCACCCATATACACCGTGCTCAGCATGTTTTCTTCCTTTGAAGAAAAGGCAATGACATATGCATCTTCATCTATAAACCATGCTGGCTGGCATCATTCAGAGCACACAAACGGCCAATAAAATGACAGCAGTGTTACTGCCTACTATTTTAATTCCTTGGCAGTGTCATGTTCACAGTCAGACTCTTGCTGATTTCTATACAGATACGTAGCTCTGCCACATTTATGGAGCATCCAGACTGACCCCACTTTTCCTGATGAGTCTGATCTAAAGTGACTTCCACTTTTCACCTTTTCTTAGGTAATGCTTCACTCTAAGGCAGTATCTCCAAGTTATTTACAGGCTTAGTGCTGTAAAACTCAAACACGACTTGTAAACTCCAGTTTGAAATCTACAGAACAGGAAAACCAAAATAATTATTTAAAGGGTGACAAATTTGAATCAATTATTAAGAGTACTCACAAATTACTTAGTTGGAAGATGTATTCTCATTTGCTGATTTTTTTAAAATGAAAATTATAGAAGATTAATATTTAGAAACCATCAGCAGCCTTATGAAATAGTTATAGATTAATGTAGCACAAAATGACACTCATTTCCAATGAAAACATTTTAGAAGTGCAATGAACAGGGGAGTATGGTAATCATTAGTATCATGCACTAATGGAACCTCATGCAGAAACTTCATCCCTGAAACAAAGTGGCCCAAAGATGTGATTATCCCACAATAATCACTCTGTGCATTTCATCTACTTGCTTAATGAAGTAATTAGAATTGTGTTAAGGGTGTATTTTGATCATCCAAATCCATCAGAAGCATATGGAACCAGTAGAGGAAAAGCACCTCTGAAAAGTGGTTGGTAGGATGTTGAGCTATTGGACCCAGTTTGTGCAAGTTTAATTAATCGTACTATTTGGACTTCAAACTTCACAGCAGTTTTTAAGTCCTATAGAAGATATGGATCAGCAAAAGACTGAAGAAGATAATTAGCATAATCCAGAGAAATATAAAGATTCTGATCCAGTCTTCATTTATGTCAATGTCAAAAATAATTTTTCCCTCAATAAAATTAGGATAAGACTTTAGGTCATTGGAAAAGTACTAAATATCACCTGATACCAAGATGTCTATAAGAAACAAAACATAAAAGAATGAAAGACCATTTTGATTGCTCAGACAGTATAATCTTCCCCGTTGATCAATATCTGAAAACTGTTTACCAAGTTCTTGGCAACTTGAAGTTTCCATAGCTCAAAATCAGGCATTAACAACTATTATGGGTCAATTAAAATTTTCTCTCTGCGCTATTGATAAATGACACAATGTACATCTGATTTTGTTCATCAAGTGCCAGAGTTGAATGAACCCTTTGGACTTCAAAGGCAGAGGAACTTCATTTTACAGAATTCCATACTGTTAGTGTTTTATTTTAAAAACCCTGCTTGTAGCAGTAGATGAAAATTTTAGAGTCCGGATGAAATTATGCATTTCTGCTTGTTTTGTGGTGCATGTGAACTTCTATATTTCCAACACGGATGTTGATAACTAATGTTAATAAGATAACTGAGAGCAAAAAGAAGATTCAACACTGATGACAGATACTGTTAGGAATGCTATTATAATCTTAAAATTCAAGGTTTGCACCTTGTAATATTGCGAGATACTGAAATGAACTTCTGTATCAATTGAGTTGTTCAATTTACCTAGAGCCTCAAAGCCTTTAGAAATCTGAAGTGCTCAGAGACGACTCTCTGACCTTTACTGTATTACAAATAGGTCTGATTCTCAAGATCCACATCCATTAAATGCTTGAATGAGCTCAGTATTTATTGTTCTTTCATCACATTAAAACAGCTAAGAGGTTGGGAAAAGGCATAATGTAAAGAAAGGTCAAGTGGTAATCATGGTGTGAAATGCTGTTACATGTGTAAGTATAATAATTCTTCAGACTTTATGCTCCCTGGAGAGGAAGTTGTTCAAAACTGTTCACCTAAAAAGGTTTATTTTGTGCTAAATATAGCTCAACAGTACTAAATGGGGAAATTAGACTGACCTTTTGCTCCTCTGCATCTGCCTTTTCTTGGCTCACTTCCTCAGTCTGAAATCCTATCTTAACAATCGCAGCTTCAGCATCTTGATTTCTCAGTTGCAGATCTGCCTCTTGAGAAGCCAGTTTGGATTTTAAATCTTCTACCCACAGGGCGAAAGATAATGTGTTATTTAGGAGCAAGAGTCACTAGGTATGGTCATGGAACGGTTATACCACGTGCCCCAAAAAGCTGAAACAACAATTCTTGTTTCATGGGTCTCGGTACAAAAAAGTGTTGTCTTTTCCTCTTTTGTTTCCATTTCACAGCCCCATGTTTGTAGCTTACAGAATTTTGCTGACATAAAGAGTTTAATAAGAACAGCCTAACACAGTGACCTCACAGCTCAGATGTCTGTCCAGCTGCTGAGGTGGCATTTGTCACCAGGAGTCTCAGCGATGCAAAACGGCCCTGCTGCAGCACCTAGTAAAGATGCAAATGTAAAAACAAAAGGACATTCTGGGAAATGCTTAGTAATTACTCTGAGCGGATAATTCCAGCAGAGGTTTGCCAAAATGTTAAGACAAGACTCAGAGACTGACAAACAAAGACTACCTGTTAGTTTGCTGAAAGAGCAATTTATTGCCTGCCAGGCAAGAAACCTGTATTAAAATATCCAGCGACAACATCTTTCTGCATGGAAAGGAAAAGTTTCGAGTATCTGTTTTTTATTTTTCCTCTGTACCTCCAAGTATTTTATCTGGCAGCTATTAATGATAAAAGGCTATATTTTAACCCAAAGAGACTCCTGTAAACCTGATCTGGATAGGGGTGATAAGACAGAGAAAGACAAATATTGGATGGCTTAAACATTTATTACATGGAAGAGCTGAAATATGTTACAACACCTACAAAATTTACCTTTCCAAAATTTGTCTGTTTTGCAATGAAAAGATAAAACTATAATAAGAGTTCTAACAGATGACTGTTGAGATCCCAAATCTCTCTACTTAATTTTTCAGTTTACTGGAGCTGACTTTATACAATTTTCTTTCTGAAAAACTAAAGGGTGCTGCATTTGGTATTCTTGTGCAGAGCTCCAGAGTGTAGGATAAAAATTGTTCAGTACTCAAGTACCTGGAGAGATAGGAGCTGTGACTCTGCTGGCACAGCATGTGGCACTTGAAGTCACATCACAGTGTGGTCATCGTCAAATCAGATTTTGGAGAAAAATGTTTTTTAGTCTTTTACTAGTATAGGATATCTTATTAAAAATAGACTTTAAAAAGCAGTTATCCTTTTCTGCTGACCATTTATTTTTGCAGGTATTCAGCTTGAAAAGTGGGAGTAAACCAGACAGCTCCCATTATTAGTCTCATGCAGTAGCACAGAGGTGCAACGTCATGCAGATACTGCAAATGAGCATTTCATTTGCAAGGTTTTTTTTTAATATAAAACATGCAGATTTTTTATTCTTAATAGTGAAATTTCTGGATTAGAGCTTCCCTTCAGCATCTGCAATAGAGATTATAGAACACGTGGCCTGGGGCAGAAGGAAAGACTTCAGAGGAGTTTCCTCTCCCTCCTGCCATTGTGGACTGACTAGCCACAAGTCAGCTGTAGGCAGAAGCACTGACTGGGGGCTAAGTGGCACTACCCTCACAAGAAGGTGATAACAGCTGATGCAAAGGCTCCACACTCGTTCTTCCTGCCTTCATTACCCCTCAGCTGGTCACTGGCCGCGCACAAAATCCCCATGTACAGAACCGCATCTTCTCTCCATGGTTTGGCTTTTACTGTGGCATTT
Source organism: Psophia crepitans (assembly GCA_013399095.1). NCBI lineage: Eukaryota > Metazoa > Chordata > Aves > Gruiformes > Psophiidae > Psophia > Psophia crepitans. The sequence goes on along the minus strand of VWZZ01005204.1, from coordinate 414,645 downwards.
GCTCCTTCTCCCACCCTTTTACTGTGGCCTCACTACACTCCCCCTCTCTTCAAACTCTGTCCTTGCCCAAATGGATGGACCCCTCAACTAAAGAACTCGAAGAGCTTCTATGTGAAGAACTAAACCCAGTTTCCAAAATCAGGTAATTTCAAAGAAACAAAAACTGCAATCCCCACAACTAACCAGTCTAATGAAAAGGTGCTGCAACAACTTTGTTAGCAATAAACCAAAGATTATTTATAAAGTATGAAAGAAAAGGTTGTGACTTTCACAGTTTACCTGGGAAGCTGCTGCCTTCAGCTTTTGCATGCCATTCACCAAGTGCTCCGGGTGTCCTGACATGTCCTAGCTTTTTCTCTCTAGGAGAATCTTATAAAGCATGATTTTCTCCAGAACACTCTTTGGAACCCTCTCATTACGATTGTATTTGGTGCTCAATATATTCACACTGATGTGGGCATAAGCTGTGAAATCACAAATGGAGTCCTGGATAAGAGGCTGAACATCCCCAAGGAACAAGAACAAATGTAAACATAGCAGGAAAGAAAATTAAAAAATAAAGTATATCTATGTAAGTAAGAAAAGGTTATATTTCTAAGGATGGCTTGTTCCCAAGACTATTCTTCAGTCTACCCTAAAAATAATTTCATCAACATGTAAAAAACCATCAAATTAAAATGAGCCTCCCCCAACTTTTTTGCACATAAATTAATTAATTCTGTGCTGGTGTTCATTAAGTCTTCATCAACAAAGAAGCTTGATACTTCAACAGACTTTTTTTTTCTCTTTCTCTTTTCCAAATAAATGCTCCTTACAGCTGAAAACAGAAAGTTAATGCTATATGGATTTTCTATTTCACCTCTGGAAAACCTGCACAGGTTAAAGAAATGCAAAAGACTAATCATGCTGATCCCCACATACCTCATATATCATCAAATTCCTATTCAAAGTGAAGCACATTTATGCCATTAACTTGAGATGGAGCAGAACTGGACTCCACGATTTAGATTTATGAAGTTGTACATGTCCCTGCTTATCTGTGCTTGTCCAAGTCAGTGATAAACTAACACAAACTGGTAGGAGGGAAGGATTAGCCCACTGTGGAGTGCCTCTGAAAGCTGAGCCCCTACATACCATAAAATGTCAGAAAATCAGCAACCTTTCTGTGCTGAAGAGGTCTTCTGTCAATTTGAAGAGGTAGTTGATCAGAAAAGGAGTTATGACTTAATGGAGTTCAGAGTCACTCCGAGCGATGACAGTTGAATGCTCTTCCCTTCCCTACATGCCACCCAGGCACCAAACCACAAAGCATACCTCCAGCTCCAAGCAACTCTCCGCACGCTGCAGAAAGGACTCCACTTTGGAACTTTGGCCGCAGGGGGTTGCCTCAGGTGCCACACAGCGTCGCGTGGGCTTTCTCTCTCGTCGCAGGGAGGAAAACGGAGCCGTGAGACTGGAAACCTCTTTTCAGGTACTATATGATAACGGAAGCAGGCTAGGCCTATTTAAAAGAGCTCCAGATAGTCATTTAGTCATGTATTTCTGAGCAAAATGCAGAGGTGAAATGCCTGTCTTGATTCACCTCTGACAGCAAGGGGAGAGGTAGATCCCAGACTGAAGCTCAAAGGTCCTTTTTCTAAATTTTTTGAAAACCAAAACAGTAAATACAATATACTTCTATCCTACTTTGAATTAGAGCGTACTTCCCTGAGATAAAGGTGAAATAAAAAGCATCCAAAATTAATTATTGTTTGTTTTAAAGGGCCCTATCTACCTACGTTGCTGAAATACATTCATACACGTGTCTAATCAAGAACACTGCATGCAAAACTAACAGGGAAATACTAAGAAAACCTATTTGACTCCACCATAGTAACGAACTTCCATTTTGTCCTCTATGACTTCTAGCACACTTAACTTTATAATTTGTGGAGTCACATCTCCCTCATTTTAATGATTATTTATTGCATTCTGTACAAGACAAACCCAGTTCAATTAATCAAGGGAAGCCTAAAAATCAATTAATATGAATTAAATGAGCTACACCAACTCTTAGGAAAGTCACACATAATTTACCAAAGCATTGTCAATAATGCTTAGGGAACTTTGGGAAAATTGCTCACGAGTGGCTGTTGATGCAGTTAAATGTTTTAAGCCTACATCATTAATATTACAATCAGGTTGATGCAGAAAGACTTGCCATTTTTCTCAGTAAGAAACCTCATTATTTTCTTGTGAATTTTAAAAGCTAGTTTAGAAAAATACTTATTTCACCTATGATTACAAACACAGAAATTAAAACAAGGACTAAATAAAGAATGATTTGCATTTAGGGAAAGCAGAAATAAATTGCTTTACAAATAAAAAAAAATTAGAACATCATTAGTTGAGGCAAAGCTAGCATAAATTAATCTTATAAAGAATTGTTTGTACAAGCAAGTCTAGTCAGTAGGCATGGACGTTTTATGCACATTTGGGCGGCCCTTGGCTTCCAACTGAAATGCATTTCAGCCTTTTTCTCCCTTTTTCATTGTTCGTGGCACACACGCACCCTGTGGTCCAGCTCTTCTTCGCAAAAGACAACGTCCTTACGCATGATCCTTATGAGAGGTCTCTACTCAGCAGCCCTGAAAAGCCCTCTAACAACAGTTTCATTTGTAATTCAGTGAGGGAAGAAGTGGGTTCCGGTAGAGCTGGAAGTGGCCCGAGACAACTTGTCTCAATGGGGCAAAATAACTATTGTTATCGAGCTTAACAAAATGGCACAGCATGGGAGACACACTGAGCCAGAGAGCAGCTGGTTGTAATTCACACTGGTTTTCAGAAAACACTAATCGTTCCCGAACAGACCTCTTTGAGGATTGGTCTTCCCTGCATTTTCAATTTGTCACTTTCTCTTATGATAAGGTCAGCGGTGACAGCACTTCCTGACATTAACAGCTGTGGCTTTTAAAAGGGTCATTGTGGAACTACTAATTGCAGTAATTTCATTAGCATAAATTATTTATTCTGCCATTCATTTATCTCCAGGTTTTGGTTTTTTTTTTTTAATACTACATTGTACTTCTCAATATATGCCCATTCAGGGTTGTAAGCAAAGGAAATTATTATTGCTAATTTAGCCTCCTTTATTAAAAAAAAAAAAGCCAGCAAAAAGGAGTTGATACAGTAACAAAATCTGATTTAACTGCAGTTCACTAGAAAGTATAAAGTAGCTTGAAGCCAATAATGAAGATTAGGCTGGTACAAATCAAACCTATTCAATAGTCCTAAAGACGACTGAGCAATAAGCCTGTATACAATCTGAAAGAAAATACAAGGGTGAAGTCTGTTCGTTCTTATGCAGTCTCTCTGTTCTAGGCCTTGGCTGACTGACTTGTAAGCATGCAAAAAAACCCCAGTGTGTGTTATGAGTAGAGTTTAGCCAGGACTTTTGCCTGCATCCTCCTTATGATGTAAATTTAGTCATTACCAAACTGAGAAATCTTAGCACTTTGCAGTTAAGTTGAGATAGCTGGAACACGCCAAGCAAAAGCACAAAAGACTGATGCCACTGAACTTGAAGGTGTCCTGCAGGCAGTTATCAAAACTGAGAATAAAACCAAGCTAGCATTTGTCTGAAGGAAGAAGTAACTGGGAAGTGAACATGGGGAGGAGCAGGGAGTGTAAGAGGCAAGGGGAGAAGGCAAAAAAATTACTTTGGGCATCTTCTTTGCCATACAACATGTTGTAAAATACTTCAGGGTACAAGAAACTAAGAGCATCATGAATTTATCCTTGGTATGCTTAACAGTGTGCGCTGTCTGGTGCTAAGCACTGGAGAAGCAGCGTGCAAGACAGCAACAGCAAAGGAGATGGCAGAGATGGTCAGTGTTGGTATTTTCAAAGGGATGAATATCAAACAATCCCAAATCTTTTATTCTGTACTCAGTGCTGATATGTGAAACCAGCTGAAAGTAAGGGACGTTGTGTGTCAAGACGAATTTGGAGTCAGAAACACTTTAAGATACTATAGAACATGTTTTATACCAAATGAGGTATAAAGGCACTTTTCTAAGTCTTTTAGGCTCAGTATATGGACCTCAGAATCACTGAACAGCATTCTTTTCTTGTGCTTTTTTAAAAATGCAAGTTTAGCAATTTGAGCACTAAACAGAAGAGGGCTCTCTTCCTTTTTCTCTCCCAAGAAATCGGAGACAGCTAGACTGATTAAATTTCCAATACTCTCCATTTCCCTCCCAATATCTCTGAATTCACTGTCTCTTGTCCTTAGCCCATACACTGTCCAATGTCTTTCTAAGTGAGAAGGGAGGCAGGGGACCTATTTTTAACAGGCACCACAATTAGGGAGGATCGCTTGCTCTCTCTGTTCAGATACTTTCACGCAAGGCAGAAGGGACGTTTACAGTATCCTTCACAGCACACACTGCCGCTGCAGCTCACTATCTCCCTGCTGAGTTCAGTCTGCTCCCCTCCTTCCCTAGATAAACTGTACCTTCCAGAAAAGTACCTAGACTTGATTTGAAGATACAGAGATGGATAATCCAAGATGTCCTTCCCAACTCCCACAGTCATTGCAAATTTTATATTGTTTTCTCTTACCACATAAACCCAGAAATTTTCCAGATTTTGATAAAGTCGTGTAAATATGATGTCATACTTGTAATGAACTTTTAGGAGGGAAAAAAAAATCATTAACTTCAAGTTATCTTAACTAAAACCAATCTGTAATATTGTTATACAGTGATGAACAAAAAAAATCTAGCAATCACTAATGTTGGGGTTTTTTGCTGGGGTTGTGGTTTTGGTTTGTGGTTTTTTTTTGAAACACAGAAACAGGACCATTAGGAGCTGTGTGTCAATTATGCCAAGATAATCACGCAATAACAGACCTTGCGCTGCTCATCATAAGGGACAGCACGGTTGCAGTATGTTTGAGAGATCCAGGCATACATGAACCCTGGCTAACAAGATTTCTCTACTAAATACAAACAAAGGCTTTCCTGAAATGCCTAAAATGGAGCAAGTGTAAGAATGTTATCAACCTGCCAGCACTAGAGAGGAGAGAAGGAGGGGAAACCACCTCCAATAAATCTTCGACAGAGAGGGAATGGCAGACTGCAGCTAAGATTCCCCCTGTTCTTCAGGGTGGTCCTTTTCTACCCGCCCCTCTTGTTCTTTCGCTATCCTAAAACACCTCTGCCACTCTCCTGTCCTCCCTCCCTTTAATATTTTTCTGTGATCATTCTCCCTTCACTTCCCTTTTACTCCTGCTCAGACTCTTTGCTGTACACGTCTCATCCCTTTCTGGTTCCATTTTGCTTCTCTTCTGTCTCTTTTGGTTGAGTGTCCCTTCTCTCCCCCCATACCACTGTCATCATTTCTCTGTTATTTCCATGATTCTCTTCTGGTTCACTTTTTCCATCACTTTCAAATCCTTCCCCTGGGTCCTCCTAATATTTTTTTGCATTCTGCTGTCTTGTCTGTCGGTTTGATCAGCAGCAGCTGCACACACAGACATGACTCAGGCACCCAGTACTGCTTTGTGTATGTTGATGGCAAAGAAATCTTAACTCACTGTCAGTAAAGTGTCATCTTATTTTGTTGCCATTTACTTCACTTGCTGGGAACTGAACAGGAAAGATATTTACCAGGAGCAGTTAACAACAAAGTGCAAAACAGCCTCATAAAACAGTTGCTTGGATCAGTGAATTCTTTCCCAAATACCTACAAAAAGAATTATATAGGAACATAATCCTTACATAAAAAAATATTTAACTCCCCCAAACAGTTCCAGTATTAAAATTGATCACCAGATGTCAAAACAGCAAAATATAATTAAAAATTTGGAAAAAAAAAAGCATAACTAAAAATTAATTCTGTTATCTTTTCTCCATGTAATTCCAGCAGTTTCTTTAAAATAAATGGGAATACGTAAACTGGTGTCACATTAAAATAAGGGTAACACACGCGTATAGTCCATCAGACCACAAATAACTACCCTAACAACACTCCAGATCTCTTATGAGCTGTTAAAATGAAGCGGAAGATGCTGATGGGAAACGCAAGCGACCAGGATTTGCGAACATCTCCCCTTCCCTCGCAGCCCTACAGGAGGCATCCGTGTCCCGCTGCAGCGAGGGCACCGGCCGGCAGTGAGGGAGCCCCCGCCCCGCAGCCGGCTGGTGCCTGCGGGGTACCCTGGAAGCATCCCCAGGCATCCCTGCTGACTTCCCCGGCTCCCTCGGCTTCACTTCCAGACGACTCCATGTATTCTGTATGGGTGTGAATGGAGGACAAGTGCTGTAAGTGCATCCATCTCTGTCACGGGTATTCGCCCCGGGATTGGTGCTACCCTTGGGCACCCCTGAAACCCTCAGTCTCTCATGATTACAAATCCCCTGCACAAATAAATGGTCTCGTATATAATACCACTCCAGAATGAAAGTACTGCAACTGCAGTCGCTGAAAGAAAGTAAATCTTTTTTAGATCTATGTGAATTAACCCACTGGTTTCACCTCCAGCACGACAGTATTGTCCCATGCTGCGTGGGACCACTGAAGCAGCTTGTTAAAACTCTTAGATGAATATGAGAATATTCCTTTTCCCTGAAAGGAAACTCACTAATGCATGATTTTTTACTTTTTTTTTTCCTTTTTTTTTCTGAAAACAAACAAGTCACACTCCAGATCAAACAGGAACAAAAAAAGAATGATTGCTCAGATATTAAAACTCTAAACGCATTTGCCATGTGATTACAAGGACAGTTTCACCTGCTTCATTGCTGAACAGAGGGAAAACTCTTCTTTAATTAGCCTGGACTGTACATTGCAATATTTCAGCCTCACTTGCTACAGCACTCGTGAACGTGTTTAACTGTTGAAAAGGGTCAAACAAATTCTGTATCTGTAAGATCCTAAAAAGCCTAGAACTGAATGACTCTGCAAAACTGTGCTATGAATTACTGCCTCTCTTCTCTTCCCCTCACTTCTCTGCCTGTGCTAGACAGCTCTCTAAACTCTGCTGAAGGAACTGGGCCATGATATGCCATAAAACTTCAGCTTTTAGCAGGGGTGAGCTTGAAAAAACACCAAAGGCAACAAGTATGCAAGAAGGAGTAAAAAGAGCATTGTGGTGGGTTTTTTTCTTTTCTCTCAGCTTATTCTGTTATTGATCTTTCAGTGATCTCCTTTGCTTTCTTAGAAGACTGATGAGCTTGAAACTCTGTACCTCGACCCCCTCGGCATCCTCAGTGAGCCTCCTGCTGACGGCGCGCAGGGCCTCCCGTGGCCACTCATGAAACCAGTCAGTAGTGGTGCAGTTGGCTGTGGCTGGGAACTTCCGAGCTCGCGTTCGCAGCGTGGCACAGGTAGGATGGAAACACACAGCCATCTGCGGAGAGGAGGGAGGGAAAAGGGAGAGAAAAGAATCACACGGCAAGTTGAGGCGATCAAAGAAAGGCATGCAACGAACCATGGCCCCACGCCGGCCAGTACACAGCTGAGGCTCCAAAACAAATTTGGCAGCTAATAAATTTCATCAGCTAGGATATTACCCTGGGAAAACAGGTTTTACTCCCTTTCCACTGTACAAACACAGTGTACTTGCAGCTTCCTTCCCCTCTCTCCACCTTGGTATCAGTTACTCAGTTTGATAGCTATAAATAATAACGCAGCTACAGGGACTGGCTGGCACGCAGCCAGACGACGCACGTTCGGCTGCTGATGGTGACACAAACCCAGTTCTTGAGTTGCTAAATCTATTCAAGCCCCTTCCTGCCATTTTAATATGCCCTGCAAACCCATTGAAAGAGCAGGAAGAAAAGGAGATCATGGTCTTGGTTTGTATGTGAATTTTTAGGGACCAATTTTACAAGAGTGGAAAGGGATGACCAAACGAGGGTAGGCTAACATAGTTAAAGACAAATAGAGAAATCTGTGATTGGTTGTTAATATCACCAGGCCTATCCAAAGCAACTCACATTTGGGAAGGAAGGGTTATTCTAGTCTCTCAGTTGTGTCTGTGGACCTACTTAGGGCTGTTAACCCGCGATTTGGCCATTATGTTTGCTTTTAGTTAGTCAGCAAAATGACAGACATCGCGCTGCTAAGACAGGACTGGAGTCTCACCTATATGAAGTGAGCTACTTTTGCAGTACAGGGCTTCTCAAACCACGTGCCATCGATATTGTTAATTCCAATAGAAAATACCCAAATGGTATATATATTAACATACATATAACGTTGTATATATTAACAGATTGTTGCATCCCCAACAGCCGCAAAGCCAGGCCAGAGCTGAGTCAGGCATGCTAGGGAAGTGACAGGTTTATTCTGCCTCTGGAGTAATCAGGAATTGACATTACCTATTAAGACAAAACTGGATGAAAAAAGAAGAGCCAAAAAGTTGAAATAAAAGAAGGAAAGAAGGAGTGAAGAGAGGAGGAGGTAGAGCCAGGACAATACTTCACTGGGTTTTAAAGCAGTCAGAGAGGACAGAGAAAGTGATGAGTAGATAGTACAGTGGAAAAAGTTTCTATGGTATCTGGAAAGATGATTACATGGAAAATGGAAAAGACTCACCACTATTTCATAGTTTCTAAAAATACATCTCAACACTGGAATATACAAGACAACAATTTCTGCAATTAACCTTTAGTTATTAAGTTTCAGAAAACACTCTCGAAGAGAAACTGTTTCCTGGGACATTTATAAATTTTGTAAAATTTGTATTTTATGCTGAAACATAGGGCATGTCCTTTTTTCATTCCCAACCTTTTTAGCAAAATCAGTTGAGGATGGCCTTTGGACACAAGCAGTGATCAGGCTGTATCTCGCAAAAAACTTCTTTCGCAGGTGTCCTGGTTTCAGCTGGGAGAGAGTTAATTTTCTCCAAGAAAGTCAGTATGGGGCTGTGTTTTGGATTTGTGCTGGAAACAGCGGTGATAGTGGAGATGTTTTTGCTGTTGTTGGGCGATGTTTACACAGAGCCAAGGACTTTTCAGCTTCTCGCACCACCCC
>VWZZ01005204.1:381663-405474 GCA_013399095.1 Psophia crepitans | reverse complement strand
CTCTTCCGATTCTCTCCCCCTTTTCCAATGAGGGGGACTGACCGAGCGTTTATGTGGTGCCCAGCCAATGGCTGGAGTAAAACCACGACAGCAGGGCTCCACAAACTGAGTGGAATTTTGAGAATATTGAAGGCTTCAGATCAATGACACCATTTCCAGAAGGGTGTGATATGGGCAAGTGTAACAGCAAGAAAAGCGTAAGCGGTCCCTTCTGTTGGGAGCCATGGTGGAAAGGCAGAAGATGCATGAAATGATCTTAAAAGAAAAAAAGAAAGACCTGCAAAAGGATGAAAGGAAGAAGCAAGGAAGGCAAACAGCAGCAGTGATAGTGGCCCACGATGTGACAGACAGGAAGAGAAATGATGCAAACTAAAATACTAAATGGGGCATAAAATAGAGAAGAATTCACTGAAATCTTTACTGGTGAGTGAACCATAAACATTCAATAAATTAGACACCCCAAGCCCGTGCTTTAAACTGCACTGTGAATTAACTTCATGTTCTACCATTTTTAATCCATATATTTCTAAATGGAGGGTATTCAGTAGTACCTATTCCATTTCCAATACTCTTACCAGTTTCACAGAGCTACAAGATCTCAGTACATTTTTTGTCTGTCACATGGAATGGGATGTAGAGGGCTATTTCATGTTAAAATGGAGGTTTGAATTGCTGTAGATACTCTGGTCTCCCTGCTGATCTAGTTTATTGTCAAACAGAGGAAAATGTCTAAAATCCTTCTAACCACAGGTGATTTTCACATTTGTCTAGGAAGTACTTGAGAACATGTCAGCAAGAGAAACCACTGGTTTTAAATCACTTGTGACCTTTGACTCCTGCAAGAATTACGAACAGCAATGCATGTTCTCATATTTGCAGGAAGATAATGTTCTTCCTCATCTTCAAGAATTTAGACAAAAATGTAGACACCCATGCAAAAACACAACAGAGTCCAGGTTGTTTAAGGATGTTATGAAGACAGGACAATCAGCAAGTTGGACTAAGGTACAGAAGAAAGTGTCATGGGTGGAGAGTGAATTGAGAGCAGCTCTGAGGAGAAGGACTTGGGGGTGCTGGTTGATGAAAAGCTCAACATGAGCCAGCAGTGTGCGCTGGCAGCCCAAAAAGCCAACCGTGTCTTGGGCTCCATCAGAAACAGTGTGGCCAGCAGGTCGAGGGAGGTGATTCTGCCCCTCTACTCCGCTCTTGTGAGACCCCATCTGGAGTACTGTGTCCAGCTCTGGGGCCCCCAGTACAGGAAAGACATGGAGCTGCTGGAGCAAGTCCAGAAGAGGGCCACAAAGTTAATCAGAGGGATGGAGCACCTCTTCTATGAGGACAGGCTGCAGGAGTTGGGGTTGTTCAGCCTGGAGAAGAGAAAGCTCCGGGGAGACCTAATGGTGGCCTTCCAATACCTAAAGGGGACCTACAGGAAAGCTGGCAAGGGGCTGTTTCTTAGGGAGTATAGTGACCATCATCTCGTGAGCAGAGCAAGGGGAAGGCTAAGTCACATGGATGCCAGCCACATCATGCCACTGGTCCTCAGGACCACGAAATACACCTCAAATTTATTGATGTAGATGTATCCTTAAAAATCAGCTCTCTAAGTACTCAAGAAGAGATGGCTGACATCCAAAGGAGAAAATCCTGGAGCTTTTCGTAGAGAAACAGGAACTCTCTAAGAACCTGCCAACTGCAGTGCTACAGAACGTAGAAATCCTTGATAGCTTCTTGGCTGTCTAATAACATAACTGAGCCTTCATTCTGTGTGAGGGATGTAACTGTGTCTGTCTGTCCCTGATCAACTGCCTCCTTGGTGGCAATTGGTTGGCGAGCTCAAAAATTAGTTGGGAGGTGAGACTGATCAAGTGATAGCATGATCAAATGAACCCTTATTTCCCATTGAAACAGACAAATATAATCACACCTGGGGTTAGTATTAGCTTAACATAAAACCAGAAACCTAAACACATGGTTCTTTCTGGCTGGGACTAAAGCAGTCAGGCTGGTAGGCACGTGTATTTATGCTCTCAAAGGAAAAAATATCACGAGAGCTGGCCAAAAGCTGAGCTGTGATGGAGCTGCACAAGTTCCTCTGAGATTCACAGATACAAGAGATGTTCTGTCAGTGGCGAAACAGACCACAAGGAAAATGCTAATACAGCCTGATGAAAGGGACTTGGAAATTATTTAAAAGCAAAGTAATAGTAATAATATGGACAAGATTGCCTGTGGCTATACTGGCCACCTGCCCTGCCTATGCTTGACATTAATTCTGGCTGAAGAATGAAGATACTTAACTCCTGAGTTTCTTAGAAAAAGGGGAGCTAGCTAAATACTGATGGGACTATGCAAGTAGGAGACCATTATAATGATGCAGTGACTAAAGTAGTCCAGTCAAGACTGTCCATTAGAAGGAAACTGGAGCAATTGTGTTCCCCTAATCGCAGCAGACTTAATTCCTAATAGTGAGACATCACAATGGCCACTGGGGGACTGTAAACTTTGAAACATGAGGAAAATACACAATGAGGAAGTGTGTTCAAGTAATGGGAGCAAATATTTGTAGTGCAGCTCATGAAGAAAACTGCACAGAGACTAAGCAACAGAGATTCAGTTCAGAAGAAAAGCCATACAACATGCATGGCTTTAGAATACGTAGTAATGTTTAAGAGCACTGAGGAAACTGAGATGGACTAGTAGGAAATGTAGAACTCTGAAAACATGCAAAGATGAAATGCAGTGAAGAGTGTGTTTACTGGAAAGAGTACATTTAAGAGGATGTGCAGGATGTGAATTGCACGACATTTACAGAATCACAGAATGGTAGGAGTTGGAAGGGGCCTCTGGAGATCAGCTAGTCCAATCCTCCTGCCATGGGCAGGATCACCTAGAGCATGTAGCATGGGATTGTGTCCAGGTGGGTTTTAGAATATCTCCAGAGAGGGAGACTCCACAGCCTCTCTGGGCAGCCTGTCGCAGTGCTCTGTCACCTCCAAAGTGAATAAGTTTTTCCTCATGTCAGATGGAACTTCCTGTGTTCCAGTTTGTGCCCACTGCCCCTTGTCCTGTCACTGGGCACCATTGAAAAGAGCCTGACCCCTTCCTCTAGACATTCATCCTTTAGTTATTTATAAGTATTGATCAGATCCGCTCTCAGTCTTCTCTTCTCCAGGCTAAACAGACCCAGCTCTCTCAGCTCTTCCTTATAAGAGAGGTGCTTCAGGCCCTTTATTTAGTCTTTGTAGCCCTTTAGGAACAGTGTTTCCATTTTTGGGAAAATGTTGAAAAGTTGTTGTGACCCAAAGAATAAAATAAAATCAGATGGAGCTCCTGAGACAGCAGGAGCTATATCTATGCTTTTGAGAAATATTTGCTTCTTGCGATGTTTACTTTCAATAAAAATTTTGGTAATGTGCAGAGTATTTGAAAGTGATCATTGCACAGACGTGGAATACCAAAAATCTCAAAAGCTTTTGAAATCCTTAGGTGCCTATATGTCTTCACACACACTTCAATTGTGGGCCCGTATTTTATAATGGTGCAAGTCACTGTCTTTAACTGATGTACTTCAAACTTACACCGACATAAATTTGCACCTACATACATGGCATGTTCTCAGTACGTTACCAGCAGAATCAATTGCAAGTTCCAGACTGAAAACAATCAAAACAAAACCAACACTAAACCAAAGGCTATGGTGGTTCAAAGGATTGTACTGTGGAGTTCGTGCTCCTGAGCTACAGATTCCTCATCATAAACAGGATAGTAGTGTATAAGATGATGGGTGAGCACAAGGGAAATGTGGCTTAATGTAGGATGTTGGGGTTTTTAAATTAAACTGAAAAATGAGACTTTATAGCTTCACTGAGCTTTAACATTCTGAAACTGTCTAAATTCTCCTTTTGTTCTCTTTCACATTTTATTAGTCTTTTGCTCTTCAAATCTAGGGAAAGAAGGAGGTGATAGGTCACCCAGCACTAACTAAAAGTCCATACAGATATCTGCCAGTGTGTTAACTCATGAAATTTATGTCTCCTTCAGTACTATAATGTCTCTACTTTGCGTCCCTGCAACATGAATAGGTATCTCCTGTTCTTGCCTCCAGAAGTGCTAATTTGCACAGTGGGGGACTGGTGAAATAGTTGCAAGGTAAAAGGCATTTGAAAGCTGGCTTTCAAAAAGTCCTTTAAAAAACAGGAAAAGAAAAAGAAGAAATTGTTGGGGGAAAACACAAAGGGAAAGATATGGGAAAGAAGAAAATGAAGAGAGATATTAGACATCATATTTTTTCCCCTGTCCTTTCTTTAAAAATGTAAACAAATGCAATAGTCATGAAACAGAGACAAATACCACTGACTAGAAATGCAGAAGAAGGTAAGCACCGCTTTTGACCATGTCCCTGAAAGTCTGGAAAAGTGAAAACAATACAGAATATATCTCTACTGGCCTTTAAGTTACAGAAGAAATTTGCGGAGTAACAGAAGGGATGGCAACAAAATTAGAGATAAGAGGTAACATCAGAAAAACAAATGCAGAATAGGAAAAAGAGAGAAAATGAGAAAAAAAAAAGAGAAAGTGGTACGTTATTCAGTGTAAGAACTTGAAAAAAATCTTATCACCAAATAGGAATGGTCTTTAGATCAGTAGTGGTTAAATACTTCAGAAGAAGCAGAAATACCTGCACAGAAGACTACTGTAGAATAATCTGCTATGGGAAGGTTCTTCTCATCCCCAAACAACAGATCAGTCTAATACACAAAGTATGGGGCATATATCCTTTTAAAACACATTCTAATGGGTTAATGGTTTTCAGACTTTTAATTTTCTTATTATCTACATAGATGTTTCAGATGACATATAAAATTGAAGCAGAGCAGCTGATTTTCCTGTGAACAGGTAAGAAGCCAGGCCTAGGAGTAAAATTTGGCTTACATGAAGCCTCCACATAGAGAAGGCTATTACAGGGGTAATGAGAGAGAGGCAAATTTGATGTCACATGTCAGAGAGTATGTCTTTCAAGAGAAGTATGACATCACATGCGGGGTTATAAGACTGAACTGAAATATGTTGTAACTTTAATCAGCTTGGTACTAGCTCTCTCTCCTGAGATACGCCTTACTTTTAGCTGCAGCCACACTCCACTCAAGAAGAGCCTCCAGCAGCTTTTTCTGGTGTCTGTGAGGCCCAGGGCTTGGACTTCTAACTCCTGCAACTATGTCCTCCGTATCTTCATCACTGGACAGATCTGGAACCTCTCCTGTGAAAAGACAAAGGGTTGGTTAGGAGACGCCATACACAACACAACCTGAGAAATAATCTTCCACACGGTATTTAGCACAATGGGTTTTAGGCGCAAAACTAGAGCTATGCTATGATAGTAGATAGATGAAGTAACACACCAGTTTCCTTCTGTTCCCACACTTTTTCACCTGAAAAGAACAATTCTTTTTATAAGGGAAAGGAAACAATATTGTTTTAAAAAGACAAAAATATTTGCCCTGATAGGAAGTTCACTCATAAATTATATATTCCTCAGAATAGCGGTTCCTTTTTTCTACAGACTGTTAGAAAATGGTTTTCCAATTTGGTTGCAAAAATAGTATTTTTTAAAAAAAATCTTTCAAGATGGTCTCCAACTGTACAGCATGATAAAATATTTTTCTTTCACTCTATCTCCAGATCCCCACATTAAGAATCCAAATTTTCTAACTTTCAAAACATGGGTGAAACTGCATTGCTGTCCATTACATTTGTGCAGTGATGAAGACATTGCTTCAAGTCAGTGAAATCATTTTAAAGCAAACATGGCATTAAGTCAGAGAGAAATTCCTATCTGCCTCCAAATCGATGGACTTGCACACAATAAGCCTTAGCAATTAGTCTCCTCAGCAGGCAATGTTTTCTTAAGCATTAGACTCAATGCTCAAGTTGGATGGGTTGACCTGGCCTCTCTAAAAGCTCCCCCTACAAATACCTGAAAGAGAAATAATATCTTTAAAGTTCAATGAAACCACAGATCATTTGTCATTGAAAAAGATCTTTCAAGAAATGTGCTGGTCTAATCACCTGATGCCAACAAGTCATTAATCAGCACAAGAAAGCGTTCATCTGAAACCTGGGCATCTGTCAGCAAAAACACTGTGAGCATGTTCTTGGCACCAGTCTTGATGTACAAACTGGCGCTATGTACCTGTAAGGGAAGGAGACAATTACTCATATTCTGTTAAAACACTTATACAGAAAAAGTGCAAAATGCATGTTAGTGGATGGCAATGCATTGCTGACTTCTTAATTTTTCAGTTTATTTACATACGGCTAATTTGCTGCATAACATCCAAAAATAAAACCAGTTTGCCTCTGTTTTTCAAACACCAGGGTTTTGACATGACCTAGTGGTAAAGATCAAAACAGACTACTCATCAAGGAAATTCCCCCATGAATGTACTAAAAACCCCTGGCTGTTGCAGCCAGGAAAAACCCCATCAAAACCAGCCATAACCATGCCAATAGTGTCTGGGAATTGCTCTGAAGAGTCAGATCCTTTTTAAACTCTGTTATTTCTGCAAGACTTGTTTGGTTTTTTTAGTAAATTTACTTAGGAGAGCTTTCTCATGTTAAAGAGGAAGGAAGGGAGGAAGGGAGGCAGGGAGGGACCAGTGCACTTAGACTTGCTGTCACACATGGGTGGCCTAGAGAGAGACATAGCATGGGACCATTGGACCATTGTGCTAGTGGTAGTACAAACATGGAGTGCTTTTGGCATTGGGTTCCAGAAAAAAAATAAAATTGCAATTGCATTCAAGTGTGGTCACATTTGAAACAGAGATTAAGGTCAGCACTGGATTATACGAACAAGTTTTCACACCACCTACCAGAAAGCAAATCCTCAGGCTTGTTAACAGTGGCTTAGAAAGTTCCCTGCTTGGAAGCGGCATGGGGGAAATGACTACTTGACCCCACATCTTACACGGCACCTCATTTGCCCAAGGAAGGTGGACACAAGAAGTCAGACAGCATGTGAGACACTGAAGAACACATGGCACTTTTCCTAAACAGAACAGCATGTAACTCCCTCTGAAAACTGATGCCTTGAGCTTCACACACTGTGGTAGTTTGGCCGTGGTCCAAGGCTAGTAGAAGCCAAATTTAGCCATAATCAGATCCTCACATAGCCTTGCCTGAGATTCAGAAGCATCGCTTGTTGTCTGCATGGAGTGAAGAGGAAAAAAACGTTCCCTCCTTCCCTGTTTGCTCACATAAATAGGGCTCAGCCTTGCAAGGTCCTGAAGTCTGTAAGCCTGATCGAGCACCTCACTCAACTATATCTTTGCATATGACCAGTGTAAGTGATTAAATGAATCACAAGCAACAAAGACAAAAATTTGCCTGCTGTTCACCCACATCGATTTTATTCCACTAAATTGATACACATGCAATGACATGCAAAAATCTATAACAAATGGCTAATTTTAAATATCAGAACTCCAACCACATCTTTGTGGTATGTCAGGTAAAAAAAACTTGGAAAAAACTGATAAAGTAGCGAAGTTCTGTGAAGCATGTAAACAAACACTAAAATACAGTTTGACCACCCATTTTTCAGAGATAAAGAAAACGAGAGGTACAGCTGGAAACCACAGGAACCACAGGGGTTGTTACTGTAAATTACACTGCTTCGCCTATGATTTTATCAAGCCCATGTAACAGTAAAACAACACATTCTTGAAGCAGTGAACTCAACAGACTCAAATAACATCTACTCATTTACCCTCAGGTCCTGGATCCTGTAGTCTTTCTTCAGTGTGATTTGGAAAACCTCCAGGGAGCAGACATACGCTGCCAGCTTCAACAAGCTTTTTTTACCACTACCACCTACCCCAGTGAGAAGTGCATAACCCCTAGGGCTTTCTAGGATACAACTGATCCAACACCTGATGACAAAAAACCCAATAACATGACATAGACTTCAACAACCTCGTTAGCCAAGTTTCTCAATTTCTTTTTATTACACCAAGCTTGCTCCCCACCCATTTCTTTTTTTTGTTTATTTTTGTGGTAATCTGCTCCTAACAATTAAAGGTACAATATCTTCACATCAGCATTTTTTTTTTCTTTCCAATATTTGAGCAAGTAGGAAGAAAAGCTGTTTTCCTTTGTTGAACATTGGAGGTCTCCACTGACCTCTACAATGACCAGAGCTGTCTTATTGATCATTCTTTACATCGAGCTGCTCCAAAGCATCATTCCAAGATCCCAATGGACCCTGACTGGACTCAGAATAAAGACCTAGTTAACTTGAAGGGAGATTGACTGGGCCCTAGGAGCACGTGAGAATTTCATGTCTGGCAGTTTGTACCTCAAAGGCTGAAGGATGGATGAGCCACTTCATGAAAAATATTAATCAAGTTTTAATTTAGTATTGGAATATCTAGCCCAGACTACTGAAGGCATGCTTTTATTTGCAGATCATGGAATACTATACGATAAATGAGTCAGATGAGATTCTGGCCCCAAATTAGACAAGATTTAGTTGGTAAATTTTTTAAATGTAAGTACTCCCGCAAAAAACCTATACTGGAGATATTAAAAAAAAAATCTCCTGCAATTGATATTTTACTAATTTAAATAAGCATCTAGAAATAATTTTCAGAATTTCTTTTTTTAAAAGTAGATGCAGATTCTAAGGAATTACAGCCTAGTATCAGCAGACTATAGCTTAGAGACAGCATGTTGGACCTTTTGCTTCATTTTTCTTCCATCTATCAATGACAAATCCCCCCAAACCAACCCCCTTGCTCTCTTTATGTCTCATGCTGCTGAAAAAATCATTGCTGAAAAAACATCGATGAGAACCTTCTTAAATAAAGGTATAATGTGTCTAATCTGGCTGCATCTAATAAAGAGGCAGAAACCTGTTCAACGAAAACATTGCTGGAAGCCAATTCTCTTTGGCCTCACTGTAAAGCTTTGTCAGCCTTATTCATGATTTCACAATCAATCCATTAAAAAAAACCAAACCATAAAAGGTGTGGAAAAAATTGACAGGATTTAATTTCACACATACTTTTCTGGGACTGCCACATTGTAAGGCTAAGACACCCTGCCACTTTGTTTGCCAAGCTGGGATACTTCTCTCGGTCACTAGACTTCAGAGAGAAGATAATGGCTTACCAACATTTTCAAGCAAAACTAGCGATACCTGAGAAGGCTTCTGTCTGCAGTTCTGATGATTATCACATCAACCTCTAAATCAGCAGAACAAAATCTACAGTCCCTATGAAAGATCTGTATGATTATCTTTGTAATTTAAGCTCTGTTTTTAATCCTCTTGGAGAGAAACTTCTACAATAGACTGCTTTGTCAAGAGTGCCTTCTCTTATATAGCTCCTGCATGAATATGTGCAAAGTGAAAAAACGATGACACTGAAATCCTAGTCCAACTCAATGAGAAGAAAAGGTTCCGTGTTAAATGATTTGACACTGCAAATAATAGAAACTGCTTTAACAAAACGAAGCTCTGCCAGCATGGGCCTCTGTCTCTTTCTGGAAATCGCTGGTGTTATACATGACCAGAATGACTGTATGTGTTGAAGTAGGATTATAAATAATGACAAGGAACAACAATGAAGTCTGTGCCTCACTTATTCAGCAAAATCTTCACTTCATCTTCTGAAAACTGGATGGTTTTCTTCCATACAGGAAAAAACCCACAAATGTAGTTAATCATATTTCAGGAACTGAAAGAGATTTTGAGTTGTGATGAATACTAAGATATTATCTGACATGAGAAAAACAAATTACATTAAACTGAGATAAAGTAAGAATATATATGGAAAAAAAAATTGTGGATAAATAAAATAAAAAAAAGAATCAATGATGACACTTAGAAGTCTGGGCTAGTTTGGATTTTAAAACGTGCAAGGCTAGGCAGCAAAGCAGCTTCAAGCCTGCCATGCAGTGGCACCGTTTAGTATATGCTTAAGGTATTACTTGTCCTTGTTTTGAATTAATCTAATTTTAAAAGCATTTTCCCTTTCATAGAAACAGAAGATAAACATTGCTTTGCTTATAAAGGCCTGTTACATCATTAGCTAATTAAAAGATAAGGCAGACTGTCTACAGCATTATGGATTATTTTTCCAACCTCAGAGAACAAGTGCTGTTAATTTCCGTGCAGCACAAAAAGGGACAAGTCTCTGTTTAAACAAACAAAATGGAGGTTAGCTCTAACACTGACCCACAATCTACTCTTCCATAATTGCATCAATAAAGTATATTTAGCAGAACTATTGCTGCATGGTGTCCTTGCTTAAGCCTTCCATTAAGAATGCGATGAGTCTGCACCGCAACCACCTCTGAACAGTAAAAAGCAACAACCTCATGCGAACGCTGGTAGCATCATTACAGATTACTTGCTTCCTTTACAGATATTCCACGTACACATGCTGCATGGCACTCTCAAATAAGACTAGGCTCACAGAAGCACGCATTTCGTTGTAGCTTTCTAGGAACTCCTCAGCTATACTCCTCAGTGGTTCCCACCCTTTCACCAGCTCGAAGCAGGGGTCTGTTCTGCCGTTTGCAAAATGGCAATAGATGAATGGAGACTGCAGCAACACTTGATCTTCCACATCCTACCACACAGTGAGAGAGAAAAATAGTAGTTAAAAAATGCCCCAAACATAGCACGTGAAAAACGCTTTCATGAAAAATCAGTCCATTAGTGTAGTGACTGGTGTACCCATGCACTGTGAGTACACTGAAAGACTAAAAATAGATGCCAGTGTGGGCTCAAAGCATTTGCACAGTACCGCCAAACAGGCAGACTCCAAACAACTACTAGAAAAGCTGTCTATCTTTAATTGTTCTTGTCTAAACTATTTAAAACTAAGGAACAGTAATTTCTTTGTGACAGGAAATCACTGTTCAATCTAGGTTCAAACTCTCACAGATATTTTCCATTTTGGTGTCCTCATTCCTATCCTTATTCTACTTCTTTTTGCTCCTTTTTTTTACTAGCAAATAGAAATTAGAAAGGAAGGGGAAAAAAAGGACTAGTAAACAAAGCTGATGTTTTCCGGGTTCCATTTTTTGGCAAATAAATTCAAATACTCCTTTTTCTTTGTCTTCCCCCTCCTCCCCAGATGTTAGGGAAACTATTTTTTTTAAAATAAAAATCAAGGCATTTAATATGTTCATTTTAGTTCATGTTTCTGTTTCTTTGTCTGGTGTAAAATGAGTATGCTTTCAAATGAAGAGGTTTCGAAGGGCAAGTAGAAACTCTATTTGCTTTCTCACTAGTTACTTCATCCTTGGTGTTGGCACAGATGAAGTCCAGAAGAAACTATGTGTGCCATATGCCATCTCTGAAGGACCTCATGAGACTGCAATTGCTATGAAATCCAGGGAAATCTCATTTGACTCTTTCTGTTTAGGTACAGGAACAGCAGGATTTTGAACCTGTACTAAGTTTCAGACACTGTGTTTCCTTCTATTGCCTTTTGTCTCCTGCGTATCGCAGTGAAAAGCTAAATAGTAATTATCTCATATATTAAATACAGAATTGTTACAACACTTCAAACCATACCTGGAGCCTAGGGTTGATAGTGAAGCTGCCAGCAGTTGGATTCATACAGGCAATATACTGACAATTATGAATTTCTTTAATAGTTGGCTTCTGCCTATCATACCTGAACAAAGAAAAGGTAGCTTGATTAATAGTAGTGACAAAATACTGTACATTTCTTCCAGGCTTAATCTCGGTGGAAGAATCAACATTTCTGCACTGTGGGAAATCTGGAATACAAATGACCATGGAAATATCAAGGATGGACATTTTAAAATTAAGAAAAATCCCACAATTTCTATCACACAATATTTTGTCCAACATTTTTGTTGAAAGGAAGATATTACATTCTCACAAAACATTGTGATGATGACAAAGAAAGATTTTTGAATGAAACTGGCTCCAGACCAACTTGGTTGAGTACAACACGGTCAAGTGAAGTTCAAATCAGTTTTAGAATGCATGCAACCATGAGAGATAAGAGCAGACAAAAACAAGAAAAAAACCAGCAAAGACCATCTTGACATGTCTGAAGAAATGGCTCTGAGAGCTGTGTATGACAATTGTCATTAAGCACACCTAAGAGAAAACATCACAGAGTAAGAGGTTGCGGGCTTAAAAGATCACTTCTTTTTTGCAGCAGCATCCGATAGATACTGTTTCTGGCTCTCCAGCAGACATAGCTCGAGGCAAATTAAAATGAGGCCACTTTAAACAAAGAAACAAACAAATAAAACAGAGGCATTCAGGATCTGGCAATCGGAGTCGTGATTGCCCAAATCTGAAGGCAGAGTCTTGTTTCTTTAGAAGTTAGCATATAACTGAACTAGGCCAAGCAGCTACCATCTTTTAAAAAACACAGTAAAAGAGCAACTCATAAATAATGCAGGCACTCCCTGCTTAAGTTACCAAATCCACCCAAGAACTTCACAGTATAATGCATTCTCTTCCTCTCTACATATTTGCAACAAATTTTACTGTTTTAGAATTCTCAAATGGTTATGTTCAAAATTCCTAAAAGGCACAGTCAACTTTTTTCCTAGTTTGATTTGTTTTGTAAAATGGAGATTTTAAGTTTTTGTTGTTGTTATTGTTTGGTTTCATTTCAAAAGAAACAATTTAGAAGACAGAAACGTTAAGAGTTTTAAGCAGCAGGAACTTTTAAGGTCTGAAGTTAAACTCTTTGCATGAAAACAAAAGATTCAAGGCTAGAATAGCTTAGAGCCCTGGGAAGAAAACAGAAGCACGTTGAGACCTTAGCTTTGCATGTCACTGAATTAGACCTGATTGTTTTCTCTGAGCTAGAGATGCTTCAGGTTTGAGCAGTGACTTCCTTTTTTTCTCTTTACATCTCGTTCCTTAACAAGACATTCAGCTGACAACTCCATGAGGTGAAGTACAACCTAATGAAAAGCTAACACGATTCAACTGAATCTATAGTGAAAGGTGCTAGAACAGTACAGATGCTATTGTCTCACCCTGGTCACAATTATGGTCAGATCACAATGTATGTGCCAGTGAAAAGAAGAACCCTTGATGAAACAAAAATTGTGAGGCTACAATACACACACAGATGTGCATTTAACTTTTTTTTTTTTTTAAAAAATGTTTGATTACATTTCTCCTTTATCCACCAGATCGTTCACAATGTTTTCTTTGCATGTCACATGTTTTCTTTGTCACATTAGTGACATGCTTGTATATGAACAAGAATCTAACAGTCATTTATAATAACAACTAAGTACATACATTTATAATAACAACTAAGTACTAAGACGTGTATTCTCCTGTAACAGAACAAAAATGAAACACTAATCAGTTGATTTTAAACTGAAGACTTTTCTCTTTCCACAGACTCTGATAAAAGGATATATTAATATATTTTAACTGCTAAAAAATTAAATTGTCCTTTGGAAAGTAACAAGGTAATTACCTTTATTGCCAAAAATCAATTTAATTATCCTTCAGTGGTCAACTTTTGTGTTTTTTCTTCTCACGGCACAGAAAGATCATGAAGTACCATAAAGTTTCTGTGCATTTTGTCTGCTGTCATTACAGGGTGATTAAAAGATAGGTGGTAGTATAAGATAAACATTTATCTGCGATTTAGGAAATCAATTTCTATTTCTCATACATCCCTGTTCTCATCAGGCCAACTGTTGGGGTCGACATCCAGCAGCTCTATCAGGAGCAGCTGCAGGATACTTTCCTTCTGAGACTCTCCTCAGTCCCTTCACTTTACACTTCTCTTTCCTAAACCTGTTTATGACCTCCAGGGACATTATGCTTTTCTGTTTAAGCAACTCACTTTGGAGCTTTCTGTTTCCACGTGGTTTAGAGATCCCATCATGAACCACAATGCAAAAATTATAGCATAACCTTAAGTAAGAAGTAAATGCTCACCTGCGTCCATAATCTGTGTGCTGCCAAATCAGTACATGAGGTTGAACTGTTCCTTATCTATCTACTTCAGGCATATTCAAATCATCAATAAAATAGATGTTTCTTGTTTCCTACTGGACCATAGTTATCACCAGCTTTTTTTCCTCCAGTTTTTTTTCAAGCATTTCTGAAGTGTAACACAACATACATAAAAATGTTTACCATACTAAGCAATGCATATAAGCAATTCTTGATCTAAACAAGTCAAGAATTCAGAATGATGCCACCTAAAATTTATAAAACATTTCACCACCTACAAGGGATTTTGAACTACTGAAGTCCTTAGCAATCAGTGAAACTCACAGAGTGCCTTTGAAAAAGCATCACACTGGGATTCTGCATTCCAGAAGAGTCTTGTTGATTTAGCCAGTTGACTGCTTCACAGCTTTTGAAAATCTCTCTGCATATCCATCCACATCTTTCGGAATTGAAATACTTTGAATGTGAAATTCCCAGGTATCCTGACACTCAGCAAGTTTATCAGTGAAGTAGATTATTTTCTCCTTCTCTTGGGAAGGATTAAACAAGAACTTTACCATATGAAAGGTGTAAAAATATGAATGATAAATGCTATTTTATCAGGACATTCAATCAGGAAACTAGTGTGGCATCTCCCATACTAAGGAATATTAAGTTGATTGTATTAGATTTCAGCCTATTCCCCAAAACGAGGTGCTTACATGAGGTGGAATGCAGACCATCAGATAACAAAATTACTTCAACAGTAAATAAGTTCAAATATCCTTACGTATTCATCAGAACTGAAAAATCTTGAAACAAATTTTGAATTTATACAATTTTTATCCAAACACACTGCTTCCCTTAGACATGTAAGGGAAAGAATAACTACAGAAAGCTGCTAAGTCATCTTAAAAATACAGAATAAACCCACTTGTATTAAGCATTAAAATATTGAACTTTGGTATGATGTGATCCTCAACTTTTGCCACTTAGTAAAATATTCCATAGATTCACAAGACAGGATTCATTGTCCATGGAAGTTTGATTTCTAATTCCACTGTTTCTATTTTGTACATGGAAATATGAACCTGCAGAAGTCATTAGGAATTTATTAAAGCAGGACTGAAAACTTACAGTCTCATCTCTCTTCCTTCCTAGGTCATTATATTTTTTTTGTCTAAACGATCACATAAATATTTTGCACAAAATGAAACATAACAAAGTAATAGGTGTACTTCAAGGAAAACTTTTCAGCATGTCCCGGTAACTGGGGTGTTCGTCTTCGGTGAGGAGCCTAATTTCCAAAGCACACTCTGCCTGATTCAGACCTGAGATTTGAACTAAAGGTGGTTATGAAACATTTAGGGAAGATGGAGGTTACACCCTTGCAGCATAGGAGAGAATTTAATCCAAATTTTATATGCATGAGATTTCTCTCTCAATACTGTTGGACAAGAGGAAAAAGATTTCTCAAAAAATGTGTGCATCTTGCCCAGATGTTTTTTTGGTCTAGTCAATAATGGTACAAAATTGGGCTACACTTGCTATTGGTTTTGATATAACCAAGCCCACTTTTTTGTGACTTCAATATTTGTCAAAAAGAAAGGAGGGTGAGGAAGGAAAACAAAAGAAAAATATCATCAGGTCCATCTATAATAAATAGAATAGGAAAAATGCAGACTACAGACTTCTTTCTTTTTTCATTGTATTAGGCTGTGTGTTAAAAACCTTTGAGTAAGATTTAAAAAAAGAGTGAAATGTAATTGTATGGTTTTGAACTTGTTCTGTTTTATTTTTAAAAAACAAAACAAAACAAAACTGGGCCACGTGTTTACAAGAACTTGTAGGAAATGGAAACTGCACTTGAATAGTGCCAGCCAAACACCGCGTGTCATAGCCCTGCCGCGGGGTCTGACTTGCGACTGACTTCTTGGTTTCTTAGGGAAAGCAGTATAAACAAATATATCACTGCAAAGAGTTTCTGTTAGGACAAAAGGAGTATTGTGTTGTCATCTTAGATTCTTCAAGCAGTGAAATAAATCATCTGCAAACCTCAACAGTGATTTTCTCTTGCCAGTTGAAGAAAGGTAACAAATGTTTTCAAGGACATTTCCGTCCAGTCACAGTCCACTGAAAGGATGGTTACTGGCTGTGGAGAAGAAAATTAAATGGATGAAATGTGAAGGCATGCTGGAGGACAAGATAGAAATGTAAACCCTCAACATGTTTGCAACTGCATGATCATAAATTTGGGGGAAAAGCCGTGACTGCACTTATCTTGCCTTTCTACCAGAAAGGGAAAAAACTCAAAACTTTTTGCAGAAACCATGCGCATATAAAAGATTTAAAGTATCTCAATTACCTTAGAGTCTTACATAAAAGAAGATTTTCTTTGTCCTTTAGTTGAGGTACATATATATCTGTACTTTTAAACCCAAAATTAGTAATATTCCTTCTTGATCTTTAACCTTACCTGAATTTTAAAGTGTCCACAATTATAATCTACTAATCCTATTATATTTTTAAAGATACTACATTGTTGCAGTACAATAAGGAAAGATATTGTACTAAATTCCATTGTACCTAAATCTTTATGCAAATTTCTTCTCTGTGGCACTGTTCCAGACTTTAGTACTTTTGAAGACCCCAGACTTAATGTACCGATATTAGTTTGCATCAGAATCTGCCTCCATCAAGTAACATTTTGAAATTTTCTGCTGTTCTAGAGGCAGAGTGGGTGAGTCATATGCCTTGGGGGAATGCTAAATAAAACCCAACACTACATGCTAATCTCACCCACTCTAGGAGATACCTCAAAAAAAAGTTATATGCATACAGATAAGATGGGAGCTGGCAGAAAATACTGCAGATTAAAAGCGATATGATCTATAAGAAAAATCTTTCAACCTCTAAACTATGTAAAGAACGTGGCAACGTAATGGATAACTTCGACGTAATTACAGTACATTACATTCAATGTAATGTACTTCAACAAGTTCAACTCTTAAGGTCTTCTGAGACTTAATTTAAATAGCTCGTTTGTGTAATTTGATGTGAGTGCCTCCTTCCATTAAAAAAAAATAAATCCAACAATTTGATTTTTCCAAACAATTGCTTGGAGCGGCAGCCTAAAACATGTAAGGAAGGCACTTCAGTGTCTCACGAACGCTTTTTATAGGAAGGAGAATTGGTACACACAAACACAAAAATAACATAAGAGGCAGTCATTTTGAGCTATATATGAAGAACAAAATCATTCCATCACAGCTCACTGAAAAAATGTTTTAAATACAATGGAAGGCCAACACACTAAATATGCTTCTGAATTGTCATGTGGTTCTTCCCTCGCTGTGATTAGCAGAGGGACCAGCTAGCAGAGCATTTAACAAGAGGGACTTGGCTGAAAAGCAGCAGACAGAAGGAAGAGCCACAGACAACCAGAGGAATCCACTTATTTGTTCATATCTTCATTTTTCTTGGAAGGAGTGGTAGATATTTTACAATACTGACTTGACTTAAAATCTGAAAGAATACTACTAACATTTCATAGCAAATCCTTAAAAGTTCATAAACTCCCCAGTTCTATGCCACAGTACAGTTGGTGGGTGTGATACACTTGGAGAGAAAGCCCCTGCGATGCTGACTTCACCTATTTGGTTTATTGAAGTTTCCTGTAAGAAGAATACACCACCTTTGCTGCCTGCAAACTCCTTTCATCAGCTCCTGTTAGCAATGAAAGGCGTTACACCTTTGTGCTCTAGTGCCTTGGTCATGGCTGCTGCTGGAATGGCAATCATTAGCTAAAAAATCCCTCCCAGAACAGAGGAATATCTGAAAACTTTTTAAGGTTGTTTCCCCGTTAAAGGAGCTACAACAGTTTACAGCGGTTCATGATCTGACTCTGACACACAGAAGATTACTTTTCCCCAAATCTCTCCATTCATTCTGAGGTGCAAAAAGTTCTGTTGATGCAGGGTTCTAAGTTAACATGAATTTGGAAACACTTCAAAGAATAAACCAAGGAACAAAGTAAACTGAAAGCGGTGTTTGCTTATCTGACCTGAATATACAGAAGAAATCGACAGGAGGCAAGAAAGAAAAAGCAGGGTAAAAAGTTACTCAATAGGATTTGTGGATTTATAGTGATTTTTTTAAGCCTAGTGACAATTCGATCCATTAGCAGGAATGTAGATTGGCTAAAATTTAAAAATTGGATTGCACAAGCTGTTAAATTAAGCATCAAACTTAAATACTTCTAAAGATTTTATCTAAAACCTCCTTTACATTTTGGAAAGATTTTAGAAGCAATAAATAGTTTTCTGTATCTTCTCCCAGACATAGGAGAGGATAAGACAGTTGTATTAACTTCTTTCCCTGGTGCTTTTTACAGCCAAAAAAAGCTGTACAGTGAGTAGGTCATGTCATGTTTTTCCTGTATAGTTGTATCAGTTCAAATTACCGTAAGGATGAAAAAAGAAGGCAAAGAGGGCATATCCCCTGGCAGCTGGGCTCTCCCTTGATTGTGGTGGTCATGAAAAGCAGAAGAGATGCAGAGCTTTTACGAGCCTATTTCACTTTGACTGTATGACTCCTCTTGTTCTAAAACCTAGCGCCAGTGTAACGTTTTTGGCCAACACACAGCCTCCTCTGCTCGTGTGTTGCATTAACGCTTCCCGTGCTTTACATCCATCTTGCCTATGGAGACTCCAAACTTCTCTAGACAGGGATCACCCCTCCTCAGGGAATGTATGGTGCCTAGCAAAGGCAAGCCCAGCTCCTGACTGTCCTTTTTGGTACATCTACAGCTGCATTGTAGACACAGACAGGCTAGCCAAAGCCGGCTCAAGGCATCTTGTTAACAGAGGTAAAGCCAAATTTTCTCTTGTCCACAAGCACAGAACAACTTGTGGGAGCACAGTGCCAGTGCCAATTCACCCCTCCTTTCCTCTTGCCTGCCCCAATTTCACTAAATTTGCCACTTTGTGGAGCAATGAGCTTGCCAAGACCCAGGCAATGACAGTAGCCAACAGCTGTATGAAATTGCAGTAACCACGCACTATTTTTCACCTTTGCTGTTGAGGGAAGATAGGTTTCTTGCATCTGTGTGGAACTCTGAAACCCTGCTGATGCTGCGTGGTGGTTGACAGGGATGTTAGCCAGAAGGCAGTCTTCAGAGACTGCCACTTACAAACACGGTTTTTCCTACTTCGGCATTTCCAACAAGCATGACTGGTTTGCCTTTTGTTAAGAGTAAATCAATAAAATATTTGAGACGTGTAGTCTCAGATGTGTGAACAAAGATTGCCTGAAATTGAAAAGGAAAAAAAAACATCAAACACTTGCACAACACGGTTTAGTTTTAAAAGCAAACAGTAATTTCTGTCTCTCTCTTTCTCTCTGGCTAGGACTGAATTGTAAAAAGCAATGAAACAGGATATACTGTTCTCTTGTTCTCAAACATAATTACTAGAGCAAAATGTTCTACTGGATTATATTTAAACAGCATTTCTACTTGAAATTTTGTATTAAATTTCTCCTAGTAGGAAAATTTTGAAATCAAATTGTAGCTAAATGTGTTGGTTCCACCTCAACCTTTAGAGAATGACAGTCTCCCAAAAACTGGTAGAGAAAAAAAGGCTGGTGCAACAGGGAGTTGGTTTAATTTTTCAATTAGTATTTCCATTTACTTTTGGCCTGGCTTTCAGCATACTTAAAACTGTTTGGCCAAATAGTGGGCAATAGATTAGCTTTACTTACTGTGAGTACATGAAACTTTCTTTGCCTGATAAAGTTTTCTTTTCCAGGCTCTGTGTTTTTCTATCAAGTATTAACCCTTAAAGAGAACTTGTTACAGGACAGCTGATAATAGATAATGTCTTTTGATCATCAGCTCCCTGTTTCTATGCCCACAAACTTCTAATCTCCCCAGGAAAATTCCTACTCATCTAAGCATTTAAAAAGAAAAAAGACCTAGAAGTTAATGCAATCAAAACACCATGAAGCATTTGGGAATATTCTATGCAAATCACACTGAAAAAAGAGAAAAACCAACCAAATCCCCAAACTGAGGCAACTATAATTAATAGCTCATGCTTTCTATCTCTCCACTGACAGGCATATATCATACTATCATAACTTCTACAATTTGTATTCTGCAAACTCTAACTTTGTAAGTTGATCAAGAACATAGCGGAAAGGTGATGAAGTGATTTTCTTCCCCTAGACATCATACACTTCTGTTAGTATGAAGGCAATTTAGTTGGTAAGAGAATACTTGCGCATGAAGTTGGCAACAGGAAGACGTTAAGGCTCCACTTTGTGGTGTACAGTTACTGCGGGCATTATTTTCAATGATTAAATGGACTTGGAGCCTTAATTTCTCGTACTGTGGAAAAAGGATATAAACCACTAACAGATTGAGTGTGGTATGTCTTCAGGAGTGCTTTCATAACATAAGAATCAATAACAGCATTGCTTCATCATTAATCTTCGACACTCAATTAAATGCATGTGGCCCAGATAGCAGGGATTTATCCAAACACGTCTAGAGAGTGTTACTTCCAGGACATTTAAGATGACATCCAAAAGTGTGACAAGACTCCAAAGTGTTCGTGCCTCTAGCAGTGCTCAGCTGTATGATCACTCGTGTGCACTGCACCTGCAGAGGTGCATCTGGATCCACATCAGGACCTGGGACCTCAGCCACCCAGGGCAGGAACTTCCTCATCTCTGGATCAAGGTAATAATCGAATGCTGTGCTCTGGGATGGAAACTTCATCTTCTTTAGCCAAGAGCAGCTGAATTCAGCTTGGTAAACTGCAAGCTATGAAATAGTGCATTAGTTGTTTACAGTACTATTTCTGTATCAAGACATTCACATTAAGCACATATGAAAAACAGACATACACATGTAAAGTGCAATGAAATAACCAAGAACATCGAAGCCATATCTTAGTATTGCTGCTGCTTAACGGCTAAAGTCAGGCCTTCTGATAACATCCTGGATTGGCGTCGAGATGTTGACAGTGGAGGGCTGCAGGGTAGCCTCTGTAAGGAGAGGCCAGAGTTGCCTTGTGCTGGACATGGCCAGTTCCAGCCAGCTCCAATAGATCCATGACAGGTCACAGCTGAGCCACTCAGCTACTGATGGGATACCTCGGGGAAGGTATATTCAACAAAGGGCAGAAAGACTGAGAAACAGCAGAACATCAGGGTCAGAAAAGGAAAAGGAGGAGCAGCAGCTCCATGTTGATGCAGCAGGCTCCCACACTGCAGCCCGCTGAGGAACCCATATTGGAGCAGGTGAATATGCCCTGAAAGACCGAGGCAATGGAGATCCCATGCTGAAGCAAGGGTAAAGTGTGAGAGGAAAGGTTTCTTCAAACCTTTGTAACATCACAACAAAAAAAATCTCACCAAGGGGAATGCATTACAATGCCTTGCTTATATCTACATTTATCACTATAAATCCAACAGGTGAGATTAAACATGTATCTGTCCAGCTCTTTACTAGATGCTTTAATTCTGGTAGGCATGACCCTCACATTACTTTTTGTTGCTTAGCCAGGGACTTTAGTATAGATTAAAAAGTACAACTGGTAACACTTTCCTAAGTAAACACGGCTTCTCTATGCATGGTAAATGGCTCTGCACACAGACTTGCACTGAAAGCAGTCAGCACCCTCTGGTCAAGTTAGCTCATTTACAGATGAGCTCTGATAGCTAAAGTACACAGTACCACAGGCCAACAAATCAGATGCATGGGCTAGTGCTCTGCATCCCCACCAGCATTAGCGGGTAGAATCCTGCATATACATGCACACACACATGCATTTATGTCTGTTTAAATGTGTAGGTAGTTGCATATATATATCATATCTGTTTTTCAAGCACAATGAGATACTGTGGGCATTTTCATTAACTTACCTGATCTTGAGAGAGCGCCCCACCAAATACCCAAATACAAACAAAGACAAAACACATCTCATAGACCGCTCTGGGGCAATCCATTGGCACATTTTCAGGGGTCAGCAAACAATTCAGCAGAGAACAGAGTGTCTGCAATAAATAAATACATGAAGAGAGTGACCTGAGAGTCTTAGTCCGTAGGAAGGTGGCAGTGACCTCAAGAAAGTATTTGAATTTAAGGAGTGAGACTGCAACTCCTTGCTGTGCTTCCTTATTGTTTAGGAGCTTCTTTCAGAAGTCGAAGTCATGCAGAGGTCTTCTGATAAAACGTACCAAAATATCTTCATTCTGCACTACTTAAAGCAAGGTGTATGGAGAAGATGACATGGTTCAGGCATGTATGTTATGGCAGACTCTTAGCACTCATAGTCAATTAGTTTTTCTTTCATACTGACTTATTTAGAAGCAGGCAAACACTCAGCAGAGTTTAGAATGACAAGGTATATTAAGTAAGTTTAAAATGTCAACATAAAGATGTGCAGTATCAGATTGTTTATATATGAAAGTGTGCAGCTCAATTCTTTAAGAACATTTAATAATGTAGGGCCTTATTATCAGAGTACGGTAGTAACTAATGCTAATGAATTTAGTGAGGATTTAATTAGAGAGACACAAAATGCTTGCATAGAGAGATGAAATGGCTAGCCCTAAACTACCTAAGACATTACTAACGGAAGCAACACAAGAACTGAGAAGTCAGGTTATTATGTGTAGTGCCATAAACACATTACATTTCTTCTTGTTGTGGTGGACCGCTGCAATTTGAAACCTCTGAATACCTATAGGTCTCCAAAAAAAGGGTCCATATTTAACATATAAAAGCCTCTCAATTTCATCTCACCTACCTTTCAGATACACAGTAATTCTAAGCATTTTTACTCCTGCATAGGACCACATGCTCAGTGGATGTTTCAGAAATATTGTCTCTTAAGATATAAATAGATTAAAACTATACATACGTGATCCATACTATTATCAGGAATAGGAGTAACAGTTTTAAATCCTGCTTTGAGTTCTTCTAAGTAGAGAGGCATGAATTTATCAAAAAGAACTGTAAGGATAGCCTTTTTAGATTGATATCTCCTTGTTTGCATCCAACTGGCAACATACCTGCAAACCAAATTGGAAAGCAACCAATTTTTTTATCAGTGAAAAGTTGAAAGAATACAAAATTCCTTTCCTCTAGCTTTGAAATACAAACTTCTGTTGACTTTCGAGGACTGTTTGTGACTGCCTTTAGCGCAGTGCACAAATACTACTGCACTGGCTGTAAGTCAGACATAAGTGTTGCCAACCTTAAAACATTTTTATTTGTTCATGCAAAGGTCATCATGGTGCTTCATTTCTAAGAGCTATTATGACAGCTGAGTGCACTGGTGTATGGCTATACTCCTTTTCCTTGACTGCATCTTTTATTCATAGAATCATAGAATGGTTTGGGTTGGAAGGGACCTCAAAGATCATCTAGTTCTAACCCCCCCACCATGGGCAGGGAGACCCTACACTAGAACAGGTTGCCCAAAGCCCCATCCAACCTGGCCTTCAACACAGCCAGGGATGGGGCCTCCACAGCTTCTCTGCGCAACCTGTTCCACTGCCTCACCATCCTCATAGGGAAGAATTTCATCCTAATGTCCAATCTAAATCCCCCCTCTTTTAGTTTTAACCCATTCCCCCTTGTCCTGTCACTACACTCCCTAAGAAACAGCCCCTCTCCAGCTTTCCTGTAGGCCTCTTTAGGTATCGGAAGGCCGCAATTAGGTCTCCCTGGAGCCTTCTCTTCTCCAGGCTAAACAAGCCCAGCTCCCTCAGCCTGTCCTCATAACAGACGTGCTCCATCCCTCTGATCAACTTTGTGGCCCTCCTCTGGA
>VWZZ01005204.1:329134-381393 GCA_013399095.1 Psophia crepitans | reverse complement strand
ACACCACTCGTCACCGATGTCCGCTTGGACATCAAGCCGTTGACCACAACTATTTGAGTGTGGCCATCCAGCCAATTCCTTATCCAGCGAGTGGTCCATTCATCAAATCCATGTCTCTCCAGTTTAGAGACAAGGATGTCATGTGGGACAGTGTCAAATGCATTACACAAGTCCAGGTAAATTATGTTTGTTGCCCTTCCCTTGTCCACTGATGCTGTGACCCCATCGTAGAGGGCCACCAAATTTGTCAGGCACGATTTCCCCTTTGTGAAGCCATGTTGGCTGTCATTAATTATCTCCTTACTTTCCATGTGCCTGAGCATAGTTTCCAGGAGGATCTGCTCCATGATCTTGTCTGGCACAGAGGTGAGACTGACAGGCCTATAGTTCCTTATCTCAATCCACAAGACTTTTGTTATATTTTTCTTTCCCCTGTCCAGCTGAGGAGGGGAGTGATAGAGCAGCTTTGATGGGCACCTGGTGTTCAGTCAGGGTCAACCCACCACACTACTACTGTGATTAAACAGTACACATAAAAGGAGAAAATAGAACACTTAACATAGTGAAAGTTTCCAAACTGCATATTTAAGAATATATATGGCCACCAGTTAAATCATCCCACTTTTATCAGAATAAAAACTAGAAGGAAGAATTAATATATAAAAAAAGGAATCTATCCCCATTAATCTTCAAGATGTATCCTAAAAATGCTAACTAATATCCTCAGATACTCAGGGATGCCACCTCAGGTCCTGGGTTTTCAGATAAAGAATACCAGCTCTGGATACTGCATCTGGGGTAGCAACTCTTAAATGCTGTACCTCAAATAGCAGCCACATTGACGGAGCCACAGGCACAGTGTGTTCATTGCTTGTAAAGGTCGGAACCTAGAAGGCAACAGTAAATTTTTCAGCGAAAACAAGCTAGATACAGTGTCTAACAAGAACTTGATCAGGGCAAGCATGCGTTTGTTATAGCCCCACAAAGGAAGGAGGATTGTCAGAAATGCCATGCATATACACTATTTCTTCAACAGAACTAAACAAAGTGTATTTTAGCATGGCTATATTTTATTTATTTATTTTTTACTTCAGAAACACAGAGGAGGACAGATTCAAAAAGTTTACGTGTATGAGTTTTCCATATTTTAATTCATTCCAAAAATGACCGGACTGCTTGACCAATGTGAGTTCTGAAAGCTCCTAAAAGCTGTGTGTGTGGGGGAGGCTTGGCAAAGTCTACTTCTGTTGACATTGCGAGAAACAGAAAATTATTCAGAGCAGGAACTTAAACGTAGGCTGCATTTCCTAACACTAGCCTTCCTTATTAGAGTGATGCGAATACTTCACTCGTAGAATCTTAACTCTATTTAACTCACAGGCTTTCCAAATACCAGTTTCAATAATCTTATGATTGACATCTTGAATTACACCGGTTCATACACTAGGAGGCACAATCTCCCTTACAGTATACTTAGGCTACTTTAAGCCTTGTTGTACAAAATAGGCAAGACACAATGCGTTACTCAGATGCTAAAACATTACTTAGCAATAGTGAAAAGCAAAGAAATTATAGGAATGGAAGAAAAGAGGAACACACATTGAAAAATTGTCTCCAGAAAAATAAAGGAAAAAAAATAATATGAAAACAGCTAGAGGAGAAGCGTCTGTACTTGCTTCTCAGTTGCTCACCATGTAACAGTGACCATCCATAACAGTGTTGAGTAACTTAATCTAAATAGGATCTATATCTCCATCTAAAACTAACCATTTTGGCCCCTCATAGGTAATACTAGCTTGCCCTCTCAGAAGACATGACAGGAGACCTGCAAATTATGTTTCAATAGGATCACATCACTTTAGTGCTTAAATAACAACACTCCACAGCAATTAAAACTTCAGAAGACTTAATGCATCACTGATACAAGAAGCTTTTGCAGCGTCAAAATCATGCTTTTTTTCCTTTGCTTGCTTATTACATGGTTATTCAAAGTAAAAATCAAAAATATTTTCAGTGAACACTTGATACAGCAAAATTACTGCATTTTATGTAATAATGATCTATTTCTGTTTTGATTACAGGAGAGTATGTCATTAGTCTTAATGATATGGATAAGATACAGGAGGTTTCATGGGTCTGGGGAGAAAATAACTCTCCGTTTAAGGCAGCTGAATCAGTATTACTCAGGCTAGCACTTTTCTGTCTACTAGTATCCTGCCCTGCCTCCAGTCTTCCCATAACCACCAGTGCTTTGCACCCACACCTTATTGCATCAAAACACAGAAAAATGCAGAAATTTGGGCTCTAACACCTTTTCTGAATTCAGGCATAGTCCATTTCTGATGGAGAATGATGCCACCAGGAACTGTTCCTAGGAACAAGGACATATGCACTATCTGCCATCTTTCCATTCTTGGGTTGCATGGTGTATAAAACCAAAGGGTTTGTTAGCTGTCACAGCTTTTGAGTTAAGGTCATTCCAAACAGGGTTTTGTTTCATGTTCATGTACATGTGATACAGAATTTTCAGCACCTGAAGAGAAGGCACAGGCTGCATGAGGCACAGGTTCATGCTCAACATGAGCCGGCAGTGTGCGCCAACAGCCCAGAAAGCCAGTCGTGTCCTGGGCTGCATCAAAAGAACCATGACCAGCAGGTTGAGGGAGGTGATTCTGCCCTTCTACCCTGCTCTCATAAGACCCCACCTGGAGTGCTACATCCAGCCCTGGGGTCCCCAGTACAGGAAGGACATGGAGATGCTGGAGCAAGTCCAGAGGAGGGCCACAAAGTTGATCAGAAGGCTGGAGCACCTCTCCTACGAAGACAGGCTGAGAGAGTTGGGCTTGTTTAGCCTGGAGAAGAGAAGGCTCCATGGGGACCTTAGAGCAACCTTGCAGTACCTATAGGGGCCTATACAGGAAAGATGGAGAGGGGTTGTTTACAAGGGCAGGGAGTGATAGGACAAAGGGTAATGGGTTTAAGGAGAATGAAGGTAGATTTAGATTGGACATTAGGAAGAAATTCTTTCCTGTGAGGGTGTTGAGGCAGTGAAACAGGTTGCCCAGAGAAGCTGTGGAGGCCCCATCCTTGGAAGTGTTCAAGGCCAGGTTAGATGGGGCTTTGGGCAACCTGTTCTAGTGTAGGGGGTCCCTGCCCATGGCAGGGAGGTTGGAGCCAGATGATCTTTGAGGTCTTTTCCAACGCAAACCATTCTTTTTTTCCATGATTCCTGAACTGTGTTTCTGACTCCAAATCCCTGCACTCACTGAACTGTTCACCTTGATTTACTCACGCTTCTGTGCCAGTTTAGCCCCAAACTTCAATTAAGCCTAAGGATAGGAAAGGAGAATCCCATTCTGAAATGGCTGTACTCTGCAATCAATCTACTCTAATAAAAGTGTTGAATGGGGAAGAAATTCCATATAGCTGCCAACATTTAGTAGCAAAGATGGGCAAACATTATCTATTACAAGTATTTGTGTAGTGTTTTGGCAATATATTCTACTATTTCTGTCTAGAAGCCTAATTAAACCATTCTGCTTCTCCTTCTAGAACAAAGTATTACTTAGTCTATCTGTCAGATGTAATGCTCATTACATGGTGTCACAATTAATTTTCCTGTGGGACATACAAACAGTCACAAAATGTAGAATTTGCTTGTAACATTTAAGCTTTGCCACTGCACATCATGCAGCTGACTGGATGGCCTGAACAGTGTGTTATTACACTGCAGCCTGAGGCAAAGGCAACAAGCAGAATGTTTTCTGCAAGAACCATGGAAATATCTTTACAATGTGAGATAGAAAATACGCTGTGTATGTAAGCAGGTACATTACTCTTTCCAGTCCCCACATCTCCAGTGACAAACACAGAGTGACGCACTACCAGTAGCTTCTCCAGCTGAGCAACCTACTCTATGGAAGGGATACACTGTGAACACTTTTCCTGTCCTCTGGTCCTTTAAACAAATACAGAATTATTCACAAAAATTATCTCCCCCTCATGTTCCTATTCCCTTCAACAGCATAGATGGACTTATACCTTCTCAGTAGACTTCAGTACCTTCTCAGTACCTTCAGGTGAGCTGTTGCTGTATCAAGCAACATCATTTGTCTCCAAGAAAATGGGAAGAGAATTGGCTTAAATGAATGAATGCAGTTACCTCAACAAGTGAGAACAACTCTTATTTTGCTACCCAGGCATACAGTCCAGTAGGATTGTGCCAACCCAAGAACACAGAACAGTTATCACAATTTTGCCATCAATTTAGCAGAGTGAATTCTGCACTCAGAACAGTTGTGCAGCTATAATTTGGTAAAATACACTATCGGTCCACTAAAGTAATACCTTCCTTCCAAAGAAATAGTTCTGCAAGCTGCAGAATGAAAATAGCTTGGCTGCTTATGGATTTCTGTCTTAGTGAAGAGCATCCCCATTGATTTTCTAAAGTCCAGTAGGAACAAGTCCATGTTCCTCAGTGCTTGTCTTCTGATTCACCCAGTTAGCAGGAATTAAAATACTCTATAGAAGGCTGATTGCAAAGTTCATATTACCCAAGGTATAGCTTATTGTCTTTTACCCTTCTGTCAGGACAAAGGAACAATACAGACTGCAGCAGAAAATCCTCTACAAACCCTGAGATCAGTCGCATTGAACCAGCTTGGTTATTTCAATTTCCAATCAACCCTAATAAAGGCAAGGAGCGGGCTATCGCATATAGCAGATGTGGTTGTTCCTTGAAGGAGGGTGGGAATATACTTTCTTAGTAGTCCAAAGAAGCACGCTTTTCATTTGGTCTGTATAATACCCAGTGTTTCTAAGTTTCACCTTTTCACACTATCTGTAATTTGAACAAAAATAGTGTTTAAATTTAGCTTATAGACAACTAATTCTGATGAGTATAATTACATACATGTATATGCATGTTTTTAATGTGTATAGCACAATATGCTTTAAATCACATAGAAATACCAGAACACGCAAAAAGTCACATGTAGCCATGAACATTCCAAATCCACACCTTCTTATTTATGTAGTTTTGCTCCCTTACTCTTCTTTTCTCCCTATAACTTATCAGCAACAATTAATTTGCTACCAAGTGTAAAGGCTGGGTACTGTAACAAACATGTTTGTCAGTGTATACAGCTTTTTTGAACAGGACACGTGTTTCCTTATGGGCATATTTATCATACTGAGGTGCATTACTGCCACAACAAAATGCCTTTGAAATACCGAGACATTGAGGACACCTTATCAATACTGTAACATACTCAAAAATAACCTTCATGTCTAATACAACCCACTTGCAATTATTTTGATTGAAACTCTTAAGGGGAGTAATTAAAGGCAATGAATTCTTTTACTTTGAGAATAAAGCTCTCTTCAGGCTGCAAGAGAAACTCCAGGGTAGATTGTTTAACCATCTGTTCAAATTGCAGGGTCCTCTTCCTCAAAACATCCAGAGCTGGAAACAGGTCACTGATCAGGCCCATGAAAATTGGGATATCATCTGTCAGTATTTTAGGAAAACTGAAGTCTCTTAAGGCTCACATAAGTGCCTGGAAAAGGGTGGTAAACTGCATATTGCAAAAGCATTAAATCCTTCTCTTTTTAGAATTCTGTTTTTATTCAAAGGCAAAACACGAGAGAAAGCTCTCACTCCTAGATATTTTTACATGAAGATTTTACCTGATCCTCAGGT
Organism: Psophia crepitans; assembly: GCA_013399095.1. NCBI lineage: Eukaryota > Metazoa > Chordata > Aves > Gruiformes > Psophiidae > Psophia > Psophia crepitans. The sequence continues at coordinate 375,692 of VWZZ01005204.1, read as the reverse complement.
CTGTTCTTGTCTCCTCATTTCAGTGTGCCAGCAACTACCAAAACTGACTTGATAGCATGAAGTCTTCAGTCGTAATTGTCCTGCTAAAACATCTTAACCAGCCATGTTAGCACAGGAAATAAAACTAAGTGGTAGTTTTTAAGAAGAAATCCATCTGTTTACACAGAGTAAAATGACACCTTTTTATTCCCATGTAGTCTTGCAGTGGTTTTAGGCCGGTGTTGGAAGTCTAGTAAAGAAAAAACAAAAAAGGGTGGTATCTATTTAATTTCTAGTACTCCACCACTTTGCTTCCTATTTTTAAATGGCAAAATTTGCACCATCGAGTATTATTGCATTCATTTCAACTATATCTCCATAATGAAACAAGGCAAGCAAAAATTGCTGCCAAACTTCTACTAATTTGACCTGATGCTAACAATATTTTTCTGTTTCCCAAAAAGAAGATTGGACAGACTATCAAAATATTTTGCAACCAGCTCCAACACCAAAATTTAAGGAGAAGAGAAACAAATAGCTACTCCGCCTAGAGGAAAAGTCCAGAAACATTTGGTAAGTGAAGGGCAGAGAAAAAGCCTTTATCTTCCCCCAAGCCCTGCCAGTGGGAAGGCAGATATCCAAGGCAGAAGGCACAACTTTTTCATCAAACATAGGCTCTTCAATCTCTGTTCCTCCTTTTTCCAGAGCTGTGTAACATTCACCTCTTTCCCTCTCCTTCCTAGGTAGCATAGAAGTAGAAAGAAAAGGAGTTTGAAACATTTTGAAGACTTTAACAGTTTGAGCATCATCAGCCTGAATGATTGAAGGGAACACCCCAACAGCCAATTTTGCAGTGGCTGAAGGGGTCTACCATGAAGTTACAGGTCTCCAAGTTTAAGGCTACACCTACACTTAAAGGTATTCTTGAAGCTCAAGTAGAGATGCCAGATGTGTAATTGTGGTACAGCCAGTGGTGGGACCAGCTACTACATGAGCAGCTGGGTAAATATGTGGATAATCAGCTCCTCTCTGACCTCTGTGTGGCTGCAGCCAAGAGTTACATGGCCACCATCTCCTTATGTTAGCAAGCATCACATCACTCCTGGTGGTCTGCAGTTTCCTTAGTGTGCACACACTATTCCTCTCTCAATTTCAAAACACTGTGTGGAGGTGCAGCTACCTTGCTGTTTGCACTCAAACTGCCTACTCGTCAAGTAGGGTTTAAGAACATTAGCAGCAATCACACCTATGACTTCAATATAAATATAGCCTAGTCGGTATTACTACCTAAAAAAAAAAAAAAAAAAAGGAGGGAGGGATAAAAAAAAAAGAAGGGAAAAAAAAGAAAAACACACCACTAACAACCAAAAAAACCCACAACCCCCCAAAAAGGAGAGGAAACAAAACCAGTATCAAACCCACAAGTTAACAATATACAATTTTTAAAAGATATGACTATCACCTTCCATGATAGTGGCACTCCATAACTGTGACTCATATGCACAAAATATATCACAACGAAGAAAGAATAAAAAGCAACTTTCAACCTCAGAACAGTTCATCATCAGTAAGCAAATGTGTCACATTTTATAAGTTACACCTGGGAAAAGAAGTTAAACATGGAGATGGTTATGAAAACAGAAAAATTTAGGAATATACTGGGTTTAATGAGCTTTTGCTTAGATTTAGGTAAGATTCTGCCCTCCTCCCCCAAAAAAAAAGTTTTTGTTGGTTTGCTGCCTGACAGGTTGTTAAAGCGCAAGCTATGCATCTTTACAGCAGCCTGCTGCGTGGGTTGTCCAGTGTACAAAGACTTTAATACAAGACTCAAATTAATTATCTCTAGAAACATTGCAAGAATATGTCAGGAAAAACTTCAGGATATTTAGAGATAATTTAAAAATTATGCAGGCATGAAAATAAAGTTGCATTTGCTTTCATACTGGCCCTGCTTGCTAGAGTTTGTGGCTTAAGGTTGAAGGGTTCTCCAAGTTCTCCACTCATAAAATTGAATATTAAGACTGTCTTCTGAAAAATTATACAGTTGGAAATGAGTAAACAGCATGCATATGGGCAAGAAATTATAAACCTTCCAAATCTTATAGATTGTAGACTTTTAAGATAACTAGTCTGAATATGCATTCTTCCTAGCATAATTGCACTTTTTAGAAATGCTCTATTTCCATTGTTCAAACAATGTTCCACTGTATTTACTGCAGAAAGCTTAAACAAACATTCATCCAAATAGAGTATATTATTTGTTATTCATTTGTTATTCCTACTCTCCTTTAAGTTTTTTCTCTTCTCCAACAGATAGCTATATTTTTAATATAGATTCTACACAACAACACAATATAGTTCAGCCATCCCAGGTACGAAGCAGTGAACTACAGCCATTTAATGCAAAATTCATGCATTGTAAGTGTCCCAAGAATTGAGGAAAGGTCACGTTCTTCTAAATTCGTGTGAACCATTTAATAAGGACGGGCATGTGATTTAAAGTGTCTTCAGAATAAAGGATAAGACTATACAGATAAAAAATACTTACTATTATACAATGTCCAGTCACACTGTTTCCAAGTGAGTAAGCGTTAATTAACACATATCAAACCCAGAAGCCCAAAAGACCCTCACTTGTTTATAAAGCAGAGGGTATACAAGGTAATAAACTTCCTGGCGAGCAGGCGTGCATCAATAAACCCTTCAGCATCCAACATAATTTCACAGACCAGCTCAATATCAGGGACAACCATGGCACAGGGTCTGAGGAAGAAAACAAACCCATAATCCAAATACACAGATTAGTTATTTAAACATGGTAAGAATAAGTCACTTAAATCACATGCCTGATGTGTACAAACATTCTTAAAAACAGACCTCAAGAGAGTCACAATTAAAAGTGTCAGTCAAAGCTAACAAGGACCTTACTCCAAAGTAAAAAGAGCTAATTAGGCACTGTTGATTGTTAGTGTTCAGTAACATTGCTGTACACAAAGGAGGCAGCTGAGCAACTCGGGGCTTGCGAGACAGGTACTACTGAAACTCGGAGCAGGCAGAGCCCGCAGCGGTGTCGCTTGCCACCAGCAACCAGAGGACACTGCCAGCAGTTGTACACGGCTGGAAGGCAAGCGCAACACCCTGCCACTGCTAAAAATGCCACCACTTTTAAAAGGACTTTAGGCTTTAATGCTTTTATATAAAGTTATGGTTGCCTTTGGAGGTTCCCCTGTTTCTTTTTTAAATATAACCTTTAGTGCAACCTTTTAGAACAAAACCATGGCCATTTTAATGATACAAATGAAAAAAAAGAATCTCCAATTATAAAAGCAACACAAAACAATAATGCAAAGGTTAAACAATTTCCTTATTAAAAATCACTACCTAAGTTACATAGTACCAGTGAAGAGATCTCAAATTTTGTCTTGGTCAGCTACAAACCAGCAGATTTGTCCCTCAGAGCACTTTTCTTACTACTGACAAATACAAAGATTTCTTTTGTTCTCCAATCCTATTTAAATATGAGAAAATTTAGTGGTTTAGTCCAGCAGTAAATTTCTGACAGAAATCAATAACATTTAGTCTAGAAAAAGAGTGAGCACCCTTCTGTTACAAAAATAAATAAATAAAAAATAAGTAAACTGTTCCCTAAGAAGCATTTCGCCATAAGCCAAAACAAGGCCTGCTATATGCATTGCAGTCAATTATAAAAAAATCATATGCTCTTCTACCTACCATAACCAGTACCCTTCTTGCAAATAGAATAATAGCTTGCTCAAGAAATATCAGGCTACTAGTATTTAATACTTCTTCTCTCCTTTGTGAGATTTTATTAGGTGGCAAATATGAGGAGTTAATGCTTTCAGTTACCTCCCGCCCTTCCTGCACATTGTACAATGGATAAGAGCTGTTACAGACATCGGCTACAGCCCTGAATTCCTGAGTCCCAAATGCAGCAGTTCACACTTTAATTCCAAAGGGAATTTATGTGACAACCAAGAAAAAGTAACACCTCAGCTCTGTTTTACAAGTAGATTTTGGCTTTATTTTTTTAAATAACAAAACAAAGAAAACCTAGATAGAAAGCACATAAAATAAAGCAATAATTTAACTTTCTTTCAGTAGAGACATTGTTAATTAGTATTAATTTCACATCCCTTACTCTTTTCTTCCCAAATTAAAAAAAAAAAAAGGAACAATAAAAATAACGAACAAACAACGAAAATAATCTCATGCGTTTTCCATCCTCTGGTGGTTCACTGAGATGAAACACCTGGCAGCGACAGGGAGTGATCCTTCCTACTCTCTTGTCAAATACCACATCTAGCTGACTCTGGAAGATGTGGCTGCCAAGGCAGAAAGGGAGGATGGGGTCCCCATCACCCTGTCCTCCCTTGTGCGAGGTTCTGAATTGAGGGCTGCCCAACGTCGTTCCCTTGGTGTGTACCAACCCTGCTCTGCCTTGAAGGGATCTTAGGTGACAGTTAATGAGAAGGCTTGGTAAAGCAACAGCTGATTTGTGAAATATTGATTAAAAAATAAAAAGCGCACTTGTGGGGAAGGGGGATACGTCTTTCAGGGCCTCCCTCCAAGGTTTGCTAAGACCCAACTATAGGGTCTTCCCAGCAACAGTTGTTGTCAGAGGCACACAAATTCAGATACTAACCTCCTTGTGAACAGATATTACTGTTTGTTACAAATGATTGTAATTTAGGCTCAAAGAACGAGAAAGCTAATTGCTGATGCCACCTAGTCTTGCCATCTGAGGCAGAGTGGTTGGTTGGCAAGAGGATGAGATGTGCCTGAGCAAATGGCTTTCTAACTTCAGCAGACTTTGTGTCTTTCTGCAGTGGAAGTGTGAAGGAGTACGGTGTCAGGAATTCCTCGGCTACAACAGAAATAGTAAACCACACCAAAAATCTTGATGTACTTTTAATACAGTGTTTCAACTTGCTCACAGAAGCAACAGTGATGCCCAGTTCTGCCCTAAGTTTCTGTCTGTTAAAAATCAAAGGGATTTACTGCTCAGAGAAGCAGATCCCAGATAGCAGGTCTGTACTTGTGCCTCCCCAGGCAGCCTGGCAATGCCTTGCAGCTTGCCCCACTGAATTCCACTATGCTGAGGAATGAAATCACAGATTTATGTATTTTTTTCCTCAAGTCTTAATTAAATCAGCGAAAAGTGTTAATGCAAGAATGAGGATTTCAGATGACAATTCTTTTTTCTAAGCAAGCCCTGCACCACTTCAGTCGCAGACCGTTACCGCACAGTTCAAAGTGCAGGTCCAAAGCTCGTCAGAATAAGTTGGCATCATTTTACTACCCATCATGCCAGAGCAACCTTGTGGAATTACTTCACTCTCAGAAACACTGTTTCGATACAAACTCACTGAGCGCAACACACAAAATACAGTCAGATATTTTAAATGCAAAACTTCCTTCCCTGAAACATTAGTGTTAAGATATAAAGCATAAATATGTACTTGAAGAAAAAGATAATGAGTTTCCTACAGTGTCCAAAAGCATACAGTTTTTTTTTGCTGTGCACTACACTTTTCACAGCCTCTCAGCAATCACATATCCAATATCTTAGTAGGTAAGCGTATGCAGCTTCATTTTCAACTGGTATTTACGAACATCGATGAAGGCATGCCTGCCTACTCCTATGGAAGCGTGCAACAGCTGGACATTTCAAATGGCCATTTTACTAGGTTAAGCCAACCATGAGGATTCCTATTTACAACAAAACAACAAATATTCTTGCACATATTTAAGTACACTCCGTGTGTTCTAGGTACCTTTACCATTTTAAGTGGATTAAAAAAAAAAAAAAAGGCAAGATACACGTTTGATTTCCCTTGCCATTACGGTGTGCAGGCAGGCACAACATGAATACTGATTTTTTCCACAGAAGTTCTGAATCAGACACAAATTGCACTTCACTGGAAACCAAAGCTAGTCACGTTAGATGGCATATGTACTCTAGGTGTAGGTTTCATGTACTTGTATACCATAAAGGTACACTCTGGCATACTTGCCTGAGCAGAGCACTGAGATTTTGAGGTGGTTCTGTCCGACATGCATACAGTGGATTCATGGTTATAAATATTCCAACGGATGATTGCAGTGTAATGTTTTCGTCAAGGAAAAAAAAAAGTTATAACAAAGAGAACACTTACAGAAATTTTACAGTTGGAGTAAATGTAAACAACTACATCATACAAAGCCATCAAGGGTCAGATGACAAAGGTGCTTCTGGGCCTGGATCCAGTCTCACACAATGGCCAAAACCAAATGCCTAGGGAAGTTTACGAGAGCTGAGCAAACATAGAGACATTTCCTGGGCAGGCACCAGCTTTTAGTAATCTGGGGCTCCTCTGGCCAGCACTGAATTTGGAAGGAAAAGACAGGGCTATTAGACCAACAGAGAGTGCATATGGCTGAAGTGTGCCTACAGGAGGAGTTATCTTTTAAAACATGCAGAATAAATGAGACCGATAGGGATGCAGTGGGTTTGAAAATGCCAGGAGGCAGCATTGAGTAAAGGAAACAGAGAAAAGAGAACGTGATGCAGTGGAAACACAATGTACGTCTCAAAACACTGGAAAACCCTGGACCCCCTGAGACTGCTTACAAGGCTGAACCCCACCAAAATTCTCACCCATATAATGCAATGATTTCACGTGGTAGGACTTTAACAAGATCAGAGTTTCAAAGCAAAGCTTCGATTGAATTCTTGTAGGGTCAGGACTTCACTCACATTTATTGCTACATTTTGAAAAGGAAGTTATTTTAACGTAGTATATTATGCAGATGATTTAATGTTACCATCTACTCCCTCACCGCATTTACAAAGGAACTGCATTTCAGAGGAACCTGGAGAGAAGGTTTTACTGGTTTGGTATTTATAGACTACAAAGGACAATAATGAAGCGCTGCTAAAATACTCACTTCTTTTTCTTGTTCCTAATGGCACTGTGGATAGTCTTTATTTGTACTGCCACCACTGACAGAATTTCTACCAAGATGCGATTAAATACATGGCAGGACAAGGGGCAATGGGCACAAACTGGAACACAGAAAGTTCCATCTCAATGGGAGGAAAAACTTTTTTAAGCTGAGGGTGGTGGAGCACTGGAACAAGGTGTCCAGAGAGGTTGTGGAGTCTCCTGCTCTGGAAATATTCAAAACCCTGCTGGATAAAATCCTGTGCTATATGCTCTGGCAGAGGGGTTAGACTAGATGATCTCTAGAGGTTTCATCCAAACCCTAGCAATCTGTGAATCTCTGAATTCATCAAAGTACCCCCAAGCTCCTGTTTGGACAAACCCCTTACAGATAAACCCTATACACTAAAATCAAAAGTGAAAGATTTAAGATCTTTTTCATTAAAGCAACAATTTCCAATGTACTGCATATGAAAAAGAAACTAAACAACAATTTCCATACTGCTTAACAAAGCATCTCACCTTGTGATCCATCTGCTCAGAAAAGTTGAAAATGTACACCATCATACCAAGGGCATAGCCTAGATCTTAGGTGGTTTCTGCTTCACCTGTGCTGGCTGGTCCCACAGTAGCACCACTCATTGTTAGGTGGAGAGACTGGGTTAGAGTAATGTAACACCTGAACATAAGAAAAGTGATTGTTACCATTGCAAGGAACATTTACAATGTTGGGGGTGTGGGGGGTGGGGTTTGTTTTGTTGTTTTCTTTTTCCCCCAAACCTTGTGTTTCATGGGTGATTTATTCTGAGTCCACTTTTTCATTATAATTTAATATCCTAAACCACAAATACACCTCTTCCATGTTCACGTAAAATCATGGTGTGGCACTACTTGGAAAAAGCCTGTTTTATATATGAAAACCAATCACATCAACATTTTTTATCAAGAAGGAAGACCCTGTGGGGTTACACAGGACAGGATACAGGAGGCTGCAGTTGCTGCTTTGCATATTTCAAAGACTTGAGCCCCCAAATTGTCCTCCTCAACTGTGGGTCATGAGCACTAAGCCAGCCTGGATTGCTGGGTGTATTTTTCTGCATCATCGATTTTGACAAGAAATTCCATTTTAGAGCCAAAACATTTCCAGAAAAAAGCTTCATTGTAAGCAGTGTGAAAAAAAAGTACCGGTTAACACATGAAAAAAAATATTGCTGAAAACTCCTGATTAACCTTGGTATAGATCCACTCATATTCCTCTTCAGACTAGACATTGAACGTATAGATTAAGTTATGCAAGAAATATTTCAGTTATTTTAAAAGTAATGGACATGAACATAATACCATTACTTAGGTATGCACACCTACATGCACACACATGCTCCAAGATATTGTGTCTTAATAACCTTATAAAATACATACGAGGTGTGAAAGAACACCGAACTTCTAAGAAACATTTAACTTTTTAGTCACTGGAACAGATAGCGCAGACACTGTTATTATTAACAGTCATTACCTGCCAGTCAGAGGTGTAATAGCTAGCCACGGGGTATTTCCCAAGTACTCATAAAAGTACTGAAACTGAGCATTACAAATGTTGGCAAAACAGTATTTCTGGGCATGAACCCATCTATGGCCGAGCTGTGACAGCTCAGCAAAAGCTGGGGAACTGGTGATCTAAAACGCCATCTCAGAGCCATTATGCCAGGTAGGAGCTATCCAGATGAAAGAAATGAGAACCATCACAAAGCTACAGCTGTCCTCAGTAGGTCTCACACCTCATTCCTAGCCACTTATGAATAACAACTACTACAACCAATTGTAAAGGATTAGCTACACCTCGAGGCATTTGTGCTTTTGTACAGATGCAAGTGTAATATAAGATCTTTTTAATAAAGCTATTACAGCAGAACCATTGCCACTTATTAAGCCAAGACCCCTCCTTACAAACAATGCATTCTTTGCCTGGAAGCAGTCATTACTTTGACCAGCATGAGTTTCATCTTACTCCTCAAGCTTTGTTTCTTCTTGTCTTAATGCCATCTTAGAAACCCATTTTATTTCTGAGGCTCAGTATGTCTTTTTTTCCCATTTCCATTGAATTCTTTCCCATTTCCATGGAATTCTTTGCCATTTCAATCCCCATCCAGTGAAACATTTCATGCATTCAAACCAGCAACATGTGCCAGTCACCTTAGCTTTACCTGAACAAAGTTTTTTATATATATATATATATATATGAGCGAGCACTTTGGTTTAAATACACGCTCAAAATTGTGTTTGTACACACTTCTAAAGAGTCACCACAGGAGAGGAGTGCCTTGCTGTAGAAATGCACATGTATGCCTCTAAAAGGAGAGCAGAACACACTGAACAACTGAAGACAGAGTAAGTGAAGACATTTGAGAAAAATCCTCATAATACCCAAGGGCTGTCTGCACTGAGTTTTGTGATCTGATATTTAAAGGAAATATCTTGCTGTTTGCAGAAAACTTACTAAAAGTTTGAAGGGTTCCCAGAAGTAAGGTAAAAGTTGACACCTAATGTTTTTTCAGGTAACTTTTGAATTCAGGAGGCAATAGCCTGTAAAAAAGCAGCTATAGCACACAGCTCTGAAGCAGGCTGTCTTCATGATTATACCTACTCCACCTCCACTGTCCTGGCGGCCACATGCAGATCCAGACCCAAACTTGGCTTAAGTACTATTAATTCCCATCAAAAGCACTATAACTGTGCATGTAAAATATAGCCAATCCAAACACATACCTTCTGAGCTACAAGGCTTGCTACAGCATCTCCAGAGCAAATGATCGTGATTTTTTGTCGATCACCTGAGGAAAGTTGTCCAAGAGTGGTGGTAAGTTGTCTGATGTGTGGTAGTAAGAGCATTTAGCTGAGTGACCTGAAAGGATCTAGGTAACCCTCTTAAGACCAGATGAATCCCAGTACCATCTACTGTTATTGCTACTAGAAATTAGTTCTGCCTACATCATGAATTAAATCACCACAAAAAAACCCCACCCCTATGTACAAATTTACTCATATTAAGCACTAAACCAGGATTTCTTCTGACATCTAAACAGACGTTTGAACTACCTCCAAAACAATGACAATCCAGGCAAGCATAAATACTGAAGATGGTACACTAGGCAGGGTAGGAAGAATGGATGGACATGATGACGTGCATGAAGTTAAACTGTAAATTTTGTTAATACAATCTCCATAGAGATATGCACCAGACTCTGCAAAATTGTACTAATTGCATGAGAACATCTAGTGGTAAACTATTTGAAAATAGACCTTATGAGAGATCAGTTTTAAAACTGATTAAAAGAGATTTACGTTTTAAAAATAAGCAAAGCAATGAAGGGAATGTCACAAAATATGATACGAATTGATTATACAGAGTAATGTTGTAGAGAGACTCTATGGAATTGTTCAGGTTTCATATTAATAGGGGAAAAAAACCCAACCCCCATACACAGCTACTGTATGTAATTCTAACGAGACAAATACAACTTAAATAGAAAGATATAATTTATTGGGTAGCTAGTGTGAAACAGAATTATGCTTGTACGTGTTTTAAAACTCCTGCTTAAAAGTGAGTGGTGAATTAGTGAGACCTCAAACACTATACAGTCTGTGTTGATTTTATACAATATACAAAACCACCTACTTGTGCTGGTTTTAATGAGACAGAGTTAAAAGGCCCAGAAGGTAGTATTCCATGAAAATAAGTTATTTGAGAATCACAGTCTAAGCCCTAATAGATTTTGAAAGTACTTACAAAAATAAAACCAGAAGGTAGGTTCACTGGGGTCCCTATTTTTTCTGTTTCATATCATAAAAGAGATATCAATAGCAAGATGTTGAATGAAATTGTCTAGCAGCCTGAAATATTTCTGGTATCTTCCTTTAAACACACCTAAATCTCTGCTTCTTTATGGCAGTGAGCCACCATCTGCAGAGATTGTCCAGATGATCTTTCTCAGCCCATTCATTTTGCAGCATAACCGCTCCAAAGACCCCACCACCAGTTACACCCAGACAGGAAGCAGCAACAGGATGAGACAGTGCTCTGCTCTACTTGCTAGGTGACCACAGAAATATAGCCTGACCAGATCACATAGAGGTTCATCATGGATCAGTCTCTGCCTGTCACAGAAGCTGACGGAGATTGTTAAAAAAACCCCAAAAACTAAGTCAAAACCAAAAAAACCCCCACAAAATAAACAAACAAAAAAAACCCCAACACAAAATGAACATAAAAAACAAGTCGAGAAGATGGATATCCTGAGAACATATGCCACAATTTGCCACAGACATTAGCCAGAATTTACTAAAACAGCCCACCAAAAACCTCAACCAACCCAACAAAACCACATCACACTAGTTATCATCAAATTTAATAGCCATGAACTGGACTGAAATTTGGCTAACACTTTATTTGACCTTTTTTATACATCTGTTATTCTGTAGCCAGAAGTTCTCTATTTTAAACTGTAGACAGTGTGAAAGTATTTCTTTTGTTTAAAATCTGCTACCTAGTAGCTTCAGGTAGTGACTATTAGCTCTTGTATTATGAGAAACAACGAACAAAGATTAATCTTTATCCACCTTCTCTATTACAGGGATAATTTTAGACATCTCTATCAGATTGCCACTCCCCCTTTAAAGTCTCTTTCCTATTTCGTATTTCCCTTCAGCAGGTTTTCTAGGTTGGAAAAGAAAACCAAAACTACTTGAAGTTTTCACAAAGAGAAAGAATACTCACACCAGGACAAAAACATTCAAGAGACCCTGGAGGTAAGCAAGGGTGGAGCAAAAGATCAAATGGCAGAAGGTAGCCTTCTGAAGTGGGACTAAACCTATCAATATTAGAAGTAATCTGTTTGGTTTGACACAAACAAACCCAACAGTCTTGACTTCCATACACAAATAGATGGGTTCAACATTTGAGTGTATATTGCTTGCATACTCTGTTCTTGCTACACTGTTCTGGTTGAAGTTTGGCAGTATCTTTCCTTTACCTTTCATCTCAGTTCAGGATAACGGCACAGAAACCCCAGAAATGAAGATGTGATAACAATGTCCATGAGATAACAGAAATGGAAGCAAAAGGCATATTTCTTTTTCCAGTAGATGCTAATAGTAGTTTATTTACTACAGGATTAAAATTATTAAATATGCCACTTATCTCTTTTTATGAGACCATTTTCACATCATACTTACTTTCACTGAATTGAACAAAAAGAAGATATCCATACCTGCTTCTTGTGGCAATCCTTCAGGGCCAAGCCCTCTTCCAGCCTATCAAATGTCATTTCTATATCCAAAACCCACCAGATCTCTGAACCAGTAAGTGCAACCTGGGCTGCGTACTGAAAAACCCACTGTCCTCCCTGCTTCATTTCATAGGCCAGTATCGCCTCCATGATGCAGAGGTGCACTGGTTTGCATAAAATTTACTCAAGGTGCTGCAACCGAGACACAACCTTTTGGAGGAAAAAACCCTCCATAAATACTGATTTATGTTAAACCACTGTTTAACATAAACGGTACATTTTATGTTAACAATATAGGAAGCTCATCTCATTAATCTTTACATCAAAATTCTTTGCATCCTTGAACCAAGACTGAGGGGGGGGGGTTTCTTCCATTTTCTCTCTCCTGCTGCCTCTTTAGTAGGATTTATTTCAGAGGAGCCCTTCCCAACTACAGAGATCGCAGACATTGTTTTATTTTACACAGACGTGCTGCCTTATAGCTCCAGATAGGAAAGTCAAGTTATACTCTGTGTCTGCAGAACAGAAAACACAGACAATACAGTCTTTCCTACGTCTCTATGCACTCAAATGTAGCTGCACCTTGGAGAAACTATCTCTAAGAGGCAAGCTGCATATATTTGCCCATTCAGTCTGGGGCCTCTCTACTGAGACAATCAATCATTAGAACCACATGCAACATTGATTTTATGCAATGTGAATGCTTATCCATTCAGCACTGTTCTGAGAACAATAAGTTATTGTCTCAGAAGCTGCTGATCTGTTCTTTCTGACCTACCACTACCCTGTTAGCACACATACTGGCTGGCCAATTAGCAAATACGAGGTTCAAAACCAACTAAAACCCTGTTCAGCTGATAGGGGACATGGGAGAGAGCTGGAGGTCTGGAGAGGTGTGTACTAAAGGATAAGAGAGGAGAGGATCTAAAAGTATAATGGAAGATGAAATAAAAAGGCAGAAGAATGGAGGAAGTATGAGAAATGCAACATTTGACTGTAGGGTTCATCAGTTCCAGGGCTCTTAGTGTTGTTTTTTCTTTTTCATTGCTCCTAAACACTTAGCTCTCTACACATCTTAAAAAAACCCAAAAACCCTACAAAACAAAATTTACATATGGAAATTATTAAATTATTAGTTTATTACACAGTTTTGGGCCACAAAATGTTTTGAAATTTGGAAAAATAGCTGTAAGAAGTTCATTATTATTATTATTTCTAAATTTACATTTTTAAAAGAAGCATTTAGTGCCATTGAAAGTGTCTATTTATTCTATATCCCCAAAAGCGCAAAATCTATAACTGAAACTTCACACACTCAACTTATCTGACCACTGCATCCACACTCTTCATAGAATGGAACATACTCCTTTTTCTGTGCGTACATCCCAAGAGCAGTATTTGCAGATTCCTCTATATTCTCTTGAAATTTAAGGTCAGCAATGTTGTCAAGAAGTTTGGTGAGATGATGGGCCACCTGCACCCAAAAATACCAGACATATAAGGAAACAACGTACTTCAGATTTGTGGCAGTCACACTACTTTAACGCATATTTGTATTAAAGTGACTTATTACCACACTAGTATTTGCTATACACAGTAAGATTGGTTCAGCAAAATTTAATACAGTTTTTAGCAACTAACTGGATAACATGATGTCCTTGTACTAATCTTACAATTGTATTTCTTATTCTAATGCTCTCAGCACATAGTGTTTCGTAGAATCATAGAATACCCCAAGTTGGAAGGGACCCATAAGGATCATCGAGTCCAACTCCTGGCTCCACACAGGACCAGCCCAATCAGAGCAGATGCTTCTTGAACTCAGCCAAGCTCGGTGCTGTGACCACTTCCCTGCGGAGCCTGTTCCAGTGCCTGACCACCCTCTCGGTAAAGAACCTTTCCTTGATCTCCAACCTAACCCTCCACTGTTGCAGCTCCATGCGCAGTTCCCTCGGGTTCTATCGCTGGTCACCAGAGGGAGGAGATCAGGGCCTGCCCCTTCGCTCCCCCTCGTGAGGAAGCTGTAGGTCGCCATGAGATCTCCCCTTCTCCAGGCTGAACAAACCAAGGAACTTCAGCCTCTCCTCATACGTCTTCCCCTCTAGACCCTTCATCACCTTTGTTGCCCTCCTTTGGATGCTCTCCAAGAGTTTTATGTCCTTTTTGTACTGTGGTGCCCAAAACTGCCCACAGGGCTTGAGGTGAGGCCGCACCAGCGCAGTGTAGAGTGGGACAATCACCTCCCTAGACCAGCTGGCAATGCCGTGCTTGATGCAGCCCAGGATACAGTTGGCCTTCCTGGCAGCCTGGGCATGCTGTTGACTCCTGTTCAACTTTCTGTCAACCAAGACCCCGAGGTGCCTCTCGACATGGCTGGTCTCCAGCGTCTCATCGTCCAGTCTGTATGTAGAACCAGGGTTGTCCCTTCCTAGGCACAGAATCCAGCACTTCATATGGTTGGTGATTGCCTAGTTCTCTAATCTGTCCAGATCTCTCTGCAAGGCCTCTCCACGCTCAACAGGATGGAGATCTTTTGATCTTCGCAAGTAAGATGCATTGAATGACCAGGTGATTAATCAGCATTTCATTCTTAAGCTTTAAAGATAATTTAAAAAAAACCCAAACATTTTTTTACATAGTATTGGACTACTTATGTTAATTGAACTAATAAGAGTACTTCTGATTTCCTTGGTAGTGTAGACTCATATGGCAATGCTATCTAACTGTCTGTTGCACGATCACTACACAGGCGGTTTTTATGGGAAAAGATAGGGTTACTTACACTATTGTCAGTCATCAGGAGAATCTGAAGGACAAAGCTCGATATAAAACTGAAAAGTCTTGAAATTTGTATTAATTATGGCTAATGCTTATTTCACAAATTGTTGATTCAGGTCTAAATGCCTTGTGTAACTATACACCTCCACAAAGACCATGGAGCTTGAAGATCAGAGTCTACACACTAGTGTGCTCTATGCCTGATAACTACAACAGAGGATTTGTTTGGTTGCTCTTATATATGATGCAGAGAACGAGTGGATGAAACAAGTCGGTGAGACTTAGTTACATAAAGAAGCTATGAAACTGTCATTGTGTTTAAAAAGGCTCAGTGTTCAAGGCTCACAAGCCCTTCATCCTCTTGGAAAGTATCAGTTCTTCTGTTGCATGTCACATCACATCTAAAAAGGCTTTGCCTGATACACACCAATAACTCTAGCACTCAGAGAATTAATGGCCATGGCTGGATAGTCACTGAGGCCAGGAGTATCATCTGGCATGTAGATAACATAGTATAAAGCTTCTGAAATACATCAAAGTGCCTGTGCTTTTATACAAATTGGTCTCAAAGTGTCACAAAACCTAGCAGGTTATTGTTCAAGGGAGGAAAACAGAAGGATAGCTACAAAAACATTCCTTGTACAATGGTCAGCAGTTGAGTCAGAAACACCCTAACAGAGACCGTAGATCTTTCAGTCTTACTTATCATCACTCTGCATAGCATGCCTGAAATCTGATCAACAAGCGCCAGAAGCAGAATAGATTTGATGATCTCATTGACCTTTCCCATTTCTAATTTCTGCAAATCTAGAATCCAAGTATCCAAATACATGCAAATTGCATGTAGCCAGATTTCCAGCAAGAGACAGCATGGAATTTGTAACATCACTTCTCAGCATGATGCCTTCACCTCTCCTTGCTGAACATCTTGTACTTGTCCTAGCTGGGGCAAAAAGTTTTACTACCTTCTTTACAAAAAGTGTTCCTATTTGTGAAGTAACACTCAGTAACATAGGTGCAGTTCTATCATACTACCTCCTCACATTGCTAGCTGGAAAACTTTCCTTTCTGTAGACAAAATGAAGAACAATAGTATGCAAGGAGGTTCACTGGTTTGGGCCATGTTCCTTTTGAAAGGATGTCTAGCAAGTCTGCTGAAGAAACAAAATAGAAGTGAGGAAAAGCTGTGTGCTTGGTTTCTAAACATTCAGCCAGAGCTTTTTCACAAAGAGAAAATCTGAAAAGAACATAGACGTTTTAACATTACATGTCTTTAATCACCCTAAAGCCAAGAATTTCCTCCCAGTTAAGGAAGAAATCAGACCAGAGAGTAAAATAGAACAATACAAACTGCTTTTGATTTGAAATAACAACAATGAATACAATTGTAAGAAGCAGACAAGGTGGCAAACCTTACACACTTCCCTTCCAGAAACTGAAACAGAACATGCTCTTTTTACTTATTCAGACCAAGGAACCCAAGAGAACAGAATGGTGCCAGAAAAGTCCCTGAAAAAGTAAGTTTGGCTAAGCAGAAAATCCCCTTCAACCTTCTAGAGTCCAGACTTAGGAAGTTAGGGACAAGAACAAAATTTCTTATTTGACAGGACAGTTATTTGCAATTAAAAAAAAATATGAAAAAAAAAATAAATAAACAAACCCACCAACTAAGAACTACTCAAATGGGGAAGCAAAGTAACCACTTCTCTTGATGCACACATTTTCTTTCACATATGAAGGATAACAAACACGAAAACACAGGTTGTTACTGACAAAAAAAAATAAATTAAGAATCAAAATACTAAGTTACATACCGATCTGGAGAGGAGGAAAACACATTTATTTACATGGGACTGATGCCCTTTAGCTATTATCTTGGTATCTCTCATAACAAAAGTGACATCTCAAAAACCAGATTTGCGCTTTGTTTTTTTAATCTTCCTATTACGACTTTTTCCTGCAAGGAGATACAGGCTGTTACTCCAAACACTTCTGCCTCTACGGGTGGGAAGAATGAATGTTAGTGGGAAGTCCAAGGCATACGTTCAGGTTGAAGGACCTTTGCTGTACACAGTCCACTACCTCCAGCTGTAACTGTGAAAGACAGATTCCCAGCTCCCAGTTTGTGGATGGGGAGAAAATGAATTTGACCCAAACTGAACATATTTTTAAAGACATTTGGCAAAATTTTACATCATGCAATCCATAAATAATGAGCCAATGCCTCAAATGATCATATAAATAGCAATACAATAAAAATCCAACATGTCAAATTAAAAAAAAATAAAGAATTACCATCAGATCATCTCAGACATGTATGGAAAGCAAACAACTCAACAGCTCTCATTTCCTGACTGTTTCACAATTCATAATCATACTGGAAATTTTACCTGTGCTAGTAGTGCAAGGAAGTTATTGCAACATGTGGAATTCCCCTCAGATATTTTTTTTTCTCCTTCATACTCTTTACTATACTGGGACAAGAAAAGCAATGAGGAAAAGAGCTGGAAGAAGGCACCTGATGAGCTTGTTTTAGGTTGTATTTCTTAAACAGCAAAAGAAAAAAATTCCACAAACCCCTATTTTGACAGTATTTAGACTGAACACGAAGGAAATGTAAAATGAACAGAGAGAACTACACTGGAGGAAAACAAATACCACTGATTATAGTATTAGATCTGTTCTAACAAAATAAAAATGACAAATCATAACAGAAGCAATAGCTTGTATAATAATACTGCTCATGCATGCAAACCCAATGCCTTTTTCAACATGTACCATGAAGAAACATGCATGTTGAATGCCATGAATAGTTTCATTGTTCTTAACTGGGTTCTCAACTTGTACAAAGGTCAATATAGGGGTTGTTTTTTGGTTTGGTTTTTTTTTTTTTTGGCTGAGGGGGGGGGGGGGGAGTTGGCATATAATTAGACATGCTGCTACCCATGTTGTTTAAATTGCATATTTAAAAAATAGAAATTTATTTAAAATTTCAAACACAGAAGCTCCCTATAGAACATTATCACTTCTTAGCTTTTCCAAAATGTACATAACAAAAACCTTCCCTGTCATATGTGGATTGACTTCTAGATATATTGATAACACGCAAGCTATTCTCTTTACTAAGTAAGGGTTTACTAAGCAATGCTTTTTGTTCAGAAGGAACAATTAAGACACAATATTTTGGGTATACTCAAATTTTTAGGTTGATTGCTCTAATTACCTTTGCCCAATAATAAATAGTAGACCATAAACTTATATTTCAACTATCATTGTCCTAAATAATACGGAGTTTGGCAGAACAGATTTCTGTAAATCAGAAGTATTGTACCTCTATGCAACTCCAGGAGGTCAAAAAGTTAACAAAGTGTAAATAAAAGAAGATGTACAAGTCATGTGAAGGAATGACCTGCAGAACTTTGTCAATCATTTGGGTAAGGGGATCAAGCGCGCCCACTGTAAGTTTGCAGATGACACTAAGTTTGGAGGGAGTGCTGATCTGCTCAAGGCTAGGATGGCTCTGCAGGGGGAGCTGAACAGGCTGGATTGATGGGCCAAAGCAACTGTATGAGATCTAACAAGGCCAAGTGCCAGGTCCTGCACTTTGGCCACAACAACCCCAGGCAACACTACAGGCTTGGGGCAAAGTGGTTGGAAAGCTGTGTGGAGGAAAAGGACCTGGGGGTGCTGGTTGACAGCCAGCTGAACATGAACCAGCAGTGTGCCCAGGTGGCCAAGAAGGCCAAGAGAATCCTGGCCTGTATCAAGAATAGTGTGGCCAGTAGGAGCAGGGAGGTGATCGTCCCTCTGTACTCAGCCCTGGTGAGGCTGCACCTCGAGTACTGTGTCCAGTTTTGGGCCCCTCACCACAAGAAAGACATCGAGGCCCTGGAGCGTGTCCAGAGAAGGGCAACGAAACTGGTGAAGGGGCTTGTAGTGGTTTCACCTTGGCTAAACGCCAGGTGTCCACTAAGCCGCTCTATCACTCCCCTCCTCAGCAGGGCAGAGAGGGGAGAGGGAAAAAATAAGATGGAAAAGACGACTCCAAAATTGTGGGTTTAGACAAAAGCAGTTTTAATGTAGCGAAAAGCAAGGCCGCGCGCGGAAGCAAAGCAAGGAAAAACAAAATATTATTCTCTACTTCCCATTAGCAGGCGATGTCCGGCCACTCCCTGGGAAGCAGGGCTTCCAAAAAGCGTAGTGGTTACCCCGGAAGGCAAAACGTTGAAAAAACGAATGCCTTCCGTTCCTCCCCCTCTCCCTCAGCTTCCCATTGCTGAGCAGATGTCATATGGTATGGAATATCCGTTTGGCCAGTCTGGGTCAGCTGCCCTGGCTGTGTCCCCTCCCAGGATCTTGCCCACCCCCAGCCTACTGCTGAGGGGGTGGAAGAAGGGTTGGAGACACAGCCTTGACGTGTGCCGGCACTGCTCGGCAGCAGCCAAAACACTGGTGTGTTATCAGCACCTTGCTGCTACAGCAAGGTAGCTGGTACAATGCGCAGCACTGTAAGGGCTGCTACGGGGAAATTAACTCCAGCTTAGCCTGACCCAGTACAGGGCTGGAGCACAAGTCTTATGAGGAGCGGCTGAGGGAACTGGAATTGTTTAGCCTGGAGAAGAGGAGGCTCAGGGGAGACCTTATCACTCTCTACAACTACCTGAACAGAGGTTGTAATGAGGTGAGTGTTGGTCTCTTCTCCGAAGCAACAAGTGATAGGACAAGAGGAAACAGCCTCAGATTGCTCCAGGAGAGGTTTAAGTTGGATATTAGGGAAAAATTCTTCACTGAAACAGTGGTCAGGCATTGGAACAGGCTCCCCAGAGAGGTGGTGGCGTCACTGTCTCTGGAGGTGTTCAAAAAGCGTGTAGACATGGCACTTCAGGACATAGTTTAGTAGACATGGTGGTGTTGCATTGATGGCTGGACTGGATGATCTTAGAGGTCTTTTCCAAACTTAAAGATTCTATGATTTTATGAAATCATGATTTGTGACAATGTATGAACCAACAGCTACCAGTCCATGCAATAAGAAAACAAGACAAACAATTATTTTGATTTTAATAAAATCCAGTGCTGCTATTCTCCCATGTAAGCTTGAGAATCTCATAATAAAGTTAATTCAGTGGGTTAGAAATAAAACTCTCAAAGAAATACTCAAACTAAACTGTCAATTTGGTATTATTTAAAAATATCTATTTGATTACCCACTCTAAATAATTCAAATACAAGATATAAATGGACATAAAACACTAACTCTACTAACTTGGAAGTCTGTGTTGATTTCATCAAATCTGTTTGCATCTCCAGACAGCTGGCTTCTGATACCTTCAGAGTCAGTGAAGGTATTTTCTAGATGAGACCACATGCATTGAACTTTCATCCAAATGGAAATGACAGAATCTGCCATGTGTAATTTACTTTGCCAGCCTTTCACTTGTTCAATGAAATATGCCACATATTTCCTTTGCAGAATGATTTTCAACTGAACCTAGAAAAACAAAAAACAGCAAAAAACCTGCACTACTCAAAATAATTTATCATACAGAGGAACTAGGGCTAATAAAAGTTTAACAAATTCTTCTGTAACTTGTTGTTATCATATATCATAACATAAGATACCTTTAAACATTGCAAATGGCCAATGTATTAGTAAATGATATTTTTAAAAATTAAGAAAATATAACCTTAGAAAGCTATAACTTTGTTAACTCCTACACGGAGACAGGATTTTCTAAAATATATAGAGAGTTACATTGCATACGTATAATTTGTCAGGAGTAACATCTGGAGAAAACAACTCTCTGCAATAAAGATTCAGGAAAAAAGTTTTCACGAACCAAGTGTATCAAGGGAGTGAATAATATTGATATACTAATAGTATTTCTATTAATTAAATCCTTACTTGATTATTATCTAAAGTTACAAGCAACTGTTCATCTGACTTTTAATGAAGGAGCTTCATTCCAGTGATGCTCTTCGTAAGAAAATTCCATGGCAGCCCACGTTTGGTTGATTTCTGCCAAAATCCAGGAACAAGAAGAGTTATAATAACATCTTTCTATATATTTATTTTGAGTTGAGAACTTTTTAATTAAATTATATTTAATTCACAGTGATGGTAAACTGCACCATGGGCAAGAAGTTAATTTCACTAGGCTGTGAATTTTGTTTCCTAGGTAAGTCACGTGAAAATATTCACTTCTATCACTAATTTCTTGAAACAAACTTCAATCAAACAAGTAGTTTGTTACATAATATTATGTCAAAACAGAAGGAAAAAATTTTCACCTTTTCAGTACCCCACTCTTTCACAGTGTTGTTAACTATACTCTAGACTTCATCTTCTACTTTATGAAGCTGGAGTCCCAGAAGATGTGACAAGGTAGTACTTTCTGCTACTAAAAGCCTGACCTATGAAGCAAAAGAGACAGCAGAGCGCAACATAAGTAAATGAATAAGAAAAATCAAACAGAAGCATATAGCAATATTCAAATGGAATCCAGGTAAAAAACAATAAGTTATATGCACTCTATACACTGGATATATTTTCAAATTTTTACCAAAACTGTGAACTTAATCAGCCTAGATAAAATATTTCTTGATGCTGTTACTGTATTTTTTTGTTTTGAGACAGTTTTGTACTATGACATATTGTACATCAGAACACTAAAAGGCAAGTTTGTTTATACAGCTGCCATTGAAGTTGATGTAAGCTACAAATACAGTACTTGCACTCTAGAAATCTTGGGGGCGGAGGGGATATTTCCCATATTTTGTTACTGCTTTGTAAGATATAGGTTTAAAAAACAAACCAAACCAACTCAACACATAAACCCCCCCCAATTCTAAACAAGGCTTTGAAGAGACTTAACCAATCAATCCTTTTTTTTTTTTTTAAAATCACAAAAATTTTGTGCTAGGCCGGCTTAGGAGCTTTCTGCATTAAGAATGATTTTTAAAGCCCTTTTATTAAAACAGTATGTGAAAAATGCTTGGTATATTGGAATAGAAATATCATGTTTGCTCACTTTCTTCAGTGTTTTTCTTTCAGCTACCCAGTTTTCTTCATTTTAAAAATGATTGAAAATTGAACTTCAATTTTTTTTTTTCAAAGTGGTTTAAAAAATTTTTATTCAGATTTCAAAAACCAACTACTGGTCCATGTTATACCCTAGGAATCAAAACCATGGAGATTCTTTTTAAGAAATTGAAATAACGTTTTTATTCACAGAAACTTGATTTTCCAGGTATATGATCAAGCATTGGATTAAATGTATACATCTCTTCCCCTTTGAGCACTCCTCTTGTGTATTTTGTTTTCCCTTTCTTCTTCTACCTACTGTCATGGCAACAATCTCCCTACTTCTTGAAAAATTTACTAGTAGACTAATATTTCAGGTGACCTTTCTTTCCTTACCTTCCATTTCCTTCTACTCATCATTTCCTCTGTTCACTGTTAAGAAACATTCTCTTTTGCTATCCAGGAAAGTTTCTAGCAACATTGCTTGGTTTTCTTATAAATATTTAATAGAAATTACTACTAGGAAGTATTCCCCTGTCCCAGACAAGTCAAAGAACCTTTCAAGCTTAGTGCTATTTTCAGGCTCAGCAGGGAGACAGCCAGGTGTGGAAGAACCCTCTAATTCAGCAAGCCAGGTCTGCCTTCAGAGAATTGGGTTCTTTTGTCTGAGCAGAGACCACAAATTCACTTCTCGACCCATGAGATGCCTAAATCTCTGCTCCACTTCTACGTTGAATAGCAAGCAGCAGCAGCTCTACCACATGCCAGATAGTACTGCTGCATCTATGGGTAGAGCATGAAAGTCCATCACTGGGTTCTCTTTGGCTGAATACTTACTCCTGTCACATTCATGACCTGGTACCAGTGTCTCTTTCTGACTGCAGGACTTTGCGACTCCAATATTCCCCTAAGCGATGACATCAGTTCTTCACCTTTAATTCCAAGCCACTATATGCATCCCAGGAATTAACTTCTTCATCCCAAGACCGCATTTCCTAAGGAATAATATTAAAGCAATTGCAATAATTACTTGTCATTAACAGCCACTTTGTTGATAAATTTAAGAAAAATCTAGGAGTTTTCTCAGAAAAAAACTCTCCCGTTTCATGTGTGGATGTGTGGGGTACTTTAGTTAGCACAAGTCTAGGAAAGATTTTATTGGGGTCACTGATTTATATGGCGGATAAAGCAAAGGCTCTGGAAATGTACTTTCCAGTATGGCACTTAAAGTAATGGAACTGTATTAACACTGCATTTACACAGTGATTTTATAATTATAGTTGAATCAGAGTCATTTGCTTTACCACAGCCCTGGTGATTTAAGCCTAATTTTCTTATTAATTATTTCACTGCTGATAAAAGTATCCATAAATTTAATATACTCCAAGCCACCATTCAGAGAGGTAAGAGAGACTCACATGCACACCGGAGCGTGATAAACATGATACAAGTGATCAGCTCACGGGCAGTGATCAGCAACTTCTCTATTCCATGACCTGGCATATGTGCCACAGTGCATGATGCAAAAGCAGAAGCGGAACGCAGTCATCTCAACCCTCTCCTCGCTTTTACCACCCCACCACAGTGTAAGACCCACAGTATCATAATGGGCTAGGGTAGAGTCACATAATTTTGAAGCAGTTTAAGCCAAGACATCTGTGGTAAGTCTGATTCTTCTCTTAAAGCACTACTAATTGGGCATGCAATGAAATCTATTTATTCCCGAGTGGAACAAGCATGTAAAGAAGAAACTTTATACCCATTAGGTATACTCAGCTACTACTCTGCCTATGAATCACAGCTGTTCCTTTAGCATCCTGCAAATAGTCTGGGGACCTTTGTTGCTATTTCTGCTTCATACTTCCCTTGTCCAATTGGAACTGCCTCCTGCAGGGCTACTATCAACAAAACATTGCAAATACTTCAAGAAAAGAAAGTGCCCTCTCTTTAAATATAAGCATCTTTGCTGTGACTCTGGAACTATGTCTAAGAGCAGAGCAGATGAAACTCTGCAATTACACCTGCCTCTAAAAATAATGACTTTGTTCTGGTGGGTTCTACCATGAAACCCCACCTTCTTTTTTCTTTCACATACTGCCTCAATTCAGAGAAATGACAGCACGGTTTGACCATGTACCTCCACAGGGACTGGAAACTCATCCGGAAGAATAAAGTTTTAAAGGAAAGCCCCCAAAACAAAACATGTTCCAGAATATTCAGTTTGGACGTGAGCAACAAATTCACTGAAACATCAAAGTGGGTGGGAAGAGCTTGGAAGGGGTGGCACCGAGACAGATAAATTGCAGAAAGAGACAGCTATGGAACCTGCCTTGGCAAAACTTCTGAGCTCCACATCCATCTGTTCCACATTAATCTGTTGGCACTGGTTTTAGCCTAATCATCAATGCTGCTCTGAAACAGAAAGTACAGATAAAAGCGTCAACAACTTCTGGTAAAGACAAGCTTCTGCTACACAACAGATAAAAGGATGCAGGGGAAAGCCCATCATACGCCAACAGTTCCTGGACCTTACATTTTCCTCTATACCACCACTACCTAGAAAGCACACAAAATAATCAGTCTGAAAATTCATCCCGAAAGTCAAGCATTTAAACAGTTTCAATGCTTCAGTATCTGATAGGCATACATACAAACCCTTCCTCTGCTATTAAACACACACCTATATCCACTGATAAAGTACAGGTGCCCCTGGGAGACGTGGCAGAAACTGCCCTGAACCTCCTCCTGGCAGTGCAAGTGCTAGGTAAATGATTATGGAAAGAAAATCTAGTATTTATATTTTTAACCTTGCCTATGAAAACCAGCTTGAGGTAAACAGAACTTCACAAGGATGATTTCCCATATGGGTCTGTACAATGACTTCCCTGGACTCTTGCTTCTAGCTTCTACAGCTTTCTAAAGTATAATCCTCAGCTTTGAAGTGGAATTTTCCAGCTTTTTGAATTTTTACTCAATGATTTTAACTATTCAAGTAAATTATTGGTATTAAGAAAGAGCAAAATGAAACTACAAAGGTTTTTTTGCTTTGGGATCACCTTGAAACTGGTTAACTTGAGAAGAGAGATTTTTTTTTACTCTGTGTATCCTACAACACAGCAACTGTAATTTCAAAAACAAAAGGAATCTGAAAATTGTCAGTATTTTAAACTTTCTTTTTTTTTTTAAAATCAGAACTGTAAAAACTTCTAGGATCAAATTAAAAGTATAACATTCAGAATATATTCTAAGTTTTTTTAAAAAATGTATTTTACATTAATAAAAACACTAATATCCCAAACTGTCTTAAGCAACTGCATAACCTTGCTTCAATTTGCTTGTTGTCTGGAATACCTACTTCAAATAGTTCTGCAGATTCCTGCATTAGTAACATTTCTTTTTCCAGCATCCCAAACTCTTGATTTTCCTTGAAGAAGAAAAAAAATCACTCAATAAAGTACAGTTATAGGGTATACTGAGCTTACCTAAACCTGGCAGTGAAATCTATGGATCCTGTATACATGATTCAATATAAGAAAAGCTCAGAGTAATTACTGCAAAGAGGTTAAAATCTGCATTTGCACTCTCACTGCAAGCACCCAAAAGGCATACAAAGGGCTCTACATTTCAACCATAAAAAGAAAAGCAGCATAAAATCCAGTTAATTTATACTCTTGTAAGTTATCTCTTAACGTATTAAACCACTTCTCCTTACATTAAAGGTCTAAATGTTAAAAACGTCCCTTCATGATGCTTTAAAAAGATCCACTGAATTCACTTTAGGCTATTGTATTCAAGAGCAGATTATGCTGACTTTTAAAAAGAACATGAATAAAAAATATGGGCAAGTATTCTGAAATTTTTATTTTATCAGTAAGCATATGTAACATTCAAAGAGAAATAAGAGGAAACAGATTTGATGGTGCTAGACTCATACCAGCTTCTTGAAAAACAAAATGAAAAACCCAAACCAAAATACAACCCGCCCTCCAAAAAACCCAACCAAAAAAAACCCCAACCCATGACAAAAACCCCATCAAAAACACCCTAAAAAAACCCAAGCCACAAATATTTTAATATGTATATTGAAATTTCATTAGATTTAGTACTGAAAGATTACAAAAAATATGTTTTTCTGAGATTCCACTTTACCTTATTGAGATGAGTATATGCAAAGGGAGCTTTCATTTTAAATCTCTTTCTTTGAATTCCATCTGCTTCCTCTGATGAAACACAGGTAATGATGCCTGTCACTGATCATGGTCTCACAGAAAAAAAAAAACCCAAACAAAAACCAAAAAGACCCTAGAGATAAAAAAGTCTGATCACAGAATTCAATGTACATCAAGTAAAATGCATTTTCTTCTGATAACTGCAACCTCAGAGGCCTGAAGAGGAGTTACTTCGTGCTTTACTGACACAGCTCTTCTTAATCACATTCCATTTTTTCAGGCAATTCCTATTGAATGGACTAAAATTATCTTGGAACCAAAATATCACACATAGCACCAAAAGTAATCAGTAAAACTGTATATTAACAGAAAGGATACCCCAACACCTGCCTGTGAATAAGAAATTATAGTGGAGGATTTATTTAACCACAAAATATACTCTGTCGTAGGTTTTACTAGAATTTTTGTCAACTGTAAAATAATTAATTTTATGGATCATTGGTAATCATAAATCACTTGAACTTAACGAACTCAGTTATTTTGTGTATAATCACACAACAGTTCATTCACAAATATGTTGTGAATCTTCCACAGAGTAAACCAGAGCACTCCACTCCTGCTGCTTTAACACGCTTTCAAATATATAGAGCTGACCTGGAATTAGCTTTCTTATTCTACAAATATCCCCAAGGTCTCTAGAAAAAAAATTCAGTAAACCATGAGAAAAAAAAGAATCCCAAAACCCACAATCAACACAACATTCCATCAGGATGAAAAAAAAAATAATACTTCGACAGGTTGTTTGTGTCAGAAGAAAGTACAAGAAAGAGAAACCTGAATCCAAGTCACTTCACAGTTACTAGAATGCTAGTTTAAGGTATACAACAAAAGTCATACATTTATTTTCCTAGTCATCCCATCTATCTGGTTTGGGCCAGACAGACACAGAAATAGAAATTCCACTGTCAACTGCAAAACTCACTGCAACTGGTAAGAAGTTTTCACTTTGACTAATTAGATTATCTAATTAAAAACATGTTGAACTTCTGCCCAATTCTATTCACCATTTCTTACAGTGTAGTGCATCTCCCAAACCAGATCAAATAAAGATGCCTCATATGCAGATGCTGATCTTGAACCCATAGCTCAATAAGCACTGAGAACAATAAGTTTCCTGATCTCCAGCCTAAACCTCCCCTGACACAGCTTCATGCCATTCCTGAGGGTTCTGGATTAGAGGATATTCTACCTCCAGAGTAGTCTTCATTAGTCTGTTGTACAGATGAGCAACAAGTTCAAGGTTTCCAATATGCTGTTTGTGGGAAAGACACACACGATGAAATTCCTCTAATGTCCCACACAAGATATTATGCACTTTGCTGGGCAGAACAGGTTAGATGAGGCTTTGGGCAACCTGGTCTGGTGGAGGGTGTCGCTGCCCATGGCGAGGGGTTGGAACTAGATGATCTTTGAGGTCCCTCCCAACCCAAACCATTCTGTGATTCTGTGGTTGAGGAGAGTCTATAGACTCTGACAGAGAAACCATGCAGACCTTGAATGTTTCAAAATGGAACAGGCTGCTGGGTAAAAGGTAAGCTACAGGAAGGCAGGCATACATACATACCTACCTTAGGATTAAAATTCACACTTAGGAGGCTATTTTCAATATTATGCTTAATTAGACATCGGTCTAAAACTGACAAATGTCATCCACATGAACTTTCTATACACAATAGGTCTGATCTTCATGTTGATCAAGGAATTTCAACATCTCCACATATTTCTGAGAAATAAAAGCACATTATTCCCACATTGTTCATTTTTAGATGAAATTCACTGTACACTGGCCATTTTTAAGCTATCCATTGCTTTACTGAATTTAACTAGAGGGGGAAAGATGCACAAAGTGAGAAGTGAGAACACTGGGAACAATTAAAACTCTGTGGAAAAAAAGAGGATATGACCCCTTTGCATGTTACTAGCTAAGTCAGTGGTTGACAGTAGGAATTGTTATTACTTAATAATTTAATTCAGGTGTCTAATGCTCCTACAGGAGCTTTCCATCCTTTGCGCTGCCACCTAAAAGCATGCTTATTGAAGGATCAGGAAAGGGGGGAGAGATGGGACACAATTTTTAAACAACTTTGATGTCTAGGTCCCGCACAAGCATCTTTGCAAGTCTTGTCACCATAGAACAATAATACCGTTTATGTGGGATGTGTTAGTGCTGTCCTGAAGCAGAAAAATTCCTGGGCATGCTAGTTACTGACTCACCCAAACAATCATCAAGCAAATCTCTTACAGTTATTAAAAATCAATTCTGAGAATGTTGCCAAGTGCATTTCAAGCAGAAACAGAAAGTTTCCAGAAGACACCAGAAAATTTGAACTGTACACATGCACAACATGGATGTTGTAAGAGACTATATTATGCAGATCACACTTTCTCAGTGATTAGCGATGCCTTATTTAAAGGCTGTTAACTTTCCACTGAATCAGTGACTATGAACACTTCCAGGTGAGATGAGAGGTAGGACCAAAATGTCTGTATTCATTCAGTTCTTTAGACCTTTTAAGTTTTCCTGAAGTAACTGGCATATTTTTCTTAATTATCTCATTCCATTCCTCTGCCTGCTTATTAGAACAGAAATTAAGCCAAGAACATAATCTTTTATTTTCACATCGTGGCATACCTTTTTAATGCGTTCATCGCATATATGTCTGCAGTTAACCAGTTCTTCATAAAATATTTCCAATTAAAAAAAATTGTAATTTGGGCTAAATATCTCCATGATGACAGGGTTGTTTTTTTAGAAAGTTTTCAAAGATTGTTCACAGCTTAAAAAGAAAATAAATAAATAAATAAAAAATCCCAGAAAACAAAAACTCTCAAACAAACAGCAAATCAGAATTCTCTTTCTGTATCACTCATCTCTCTACTTGAAATCTCATCCAAAATGCTTCTGAAGTACAAGTATTGGAACTGTACCAAGCTATACTATCGGCATGTGCCATGTGCTGGTAAGCAGACCACATATTTCCAAATATGCTCTTAAATTGTGCTAAGCAGGCGAATTCTAGAATGCTAAAGAATGACAGGTTAGCTTATAACCTGAAGCACGGAACTAAGATTTCAAAATCCAGGCGTATATCCCATGTTCTAGATACTTTCTAAATCCTACCCTGCAAGTATCTCCGCTTTTTCCAGTTACATTCTCTCCCATAAGTCACTAGCCTCTTCCTCCAGTATCTCACACAAATTCAAAGTCTTAACTGTACACTAATAATATTTTTGAAGGAAAAAAAGCCTACTGCTGTAAAAAATGACCAAGATCGAAGGAGAAGTGATTTCTCTGAGAATAAGTCATCTTCCATTCTCCTTGCTATGATTAAAGTTAAGGCAAGTTATCTGCCTTTTGAATAATAAAATTTAATACTGTCTTATTATGTATTCACTGAATTGAGTGTATTATCTGAATGCATTATCTGAATTCAGTGAAAAAATAGGTTTGGAAAGAAACAGGGTAAACGCCAGCATTCAATGCAAGATGCTCATTTAACCGCTAACAATTCCAAAAGTGACAATCTAAGGAAAATTAATTTACTCGAAATTTGTAGTTAAGTATCAATTACTACTTCTTTATACTTAGCGTAACCAATTGGCAATACTTTGACACAGTTTGAGTGCAATGTATACAATGTCATAGAAATGTATGTCTAAAAGTGACATAAAGAGTAATTCGTCTGTGTTCCTGCCCCAAGATGAGATCTGCTATACCTTTGCCATTTCCAAGAGCCGTTTTTCTAGCCCTCCCTGAAAGATTTTTCAGTAATGATGAGCTTGTCAGCTCCCCTAGCAATCTATTCTAGCTATTCATTATGCTTGGCATAAAGTGGTTTTCCTAGTCATCAGACCTGAACCTTCTGCACTTTAAGTTCATTATGTTCTGGATGTAGAGTACAGACTATTTCCTTCTTAGTTGCAGAAGTCTTTATTTGAAGATTTATGTCTATTCTTTGTCTTTTCTTCTTTAGCCTCAGTGACCACCACAGACCATCTTTCCTGAAGTGTAATGCTCATGCCTGGGCACAATATTCCACTGGAGGACTTATCAAGGGTGATTAACATGTGAGATTTCTCCTTGTGCCTGTCAGGACAAGCACCCATTTGAACATCTTACATACTTACCTATTTCTTCACATCATGACATCACTTACGCAGATTCTACATATGACAACTCCTAGATCGTATTTTGGAGAACTGTTTCTAATCAGCTGATCGCTATCCTGCATTTTAATTATTCCTGTTTAAGAATAATACATACTACTGCACAAACATGCTCCAAATGCCCAGGCTACCTATATGCTACACTGGATAGAGAGCCTGGACACATCTGCCATCCACGACATTCTCCGTGCCTCATGCAGTCAAGAGCAAATACAGAACGTTACTGAATAGGGACTCTCTCTGTTTCTTTGAATTATGTTTTAGATCTGGCCTTAGCTATGCGTTAACTTCTGGAAAGAATCTATATTCAGAACATCATTAAAATGAGAATAGAATCAAAGAACTCAGTTTGATTCTGCAGCTGAAATACATGTTAGCCAGTATTTCAAGGCATTGATTCTGAAATAGCTTACCTAGGTATAAAGTATAATTTAAGCAATGCACAAAAGCCTGTTTTTCTAATAATAAATGAAGAACAGTTTCATGTGTATGGGTACTGACCTTGAACACGGATTCTGAACCTGAACAGTCATGAAATCCCGCACAAAGAAATGAGGCAAGATGTCTGTCAAGATCCAGAGTTTTGGCTTTAAATTCAGTATAATCATCTTCAAACTCCTGTCATGTTAAAAAAATTACAAAAGTGTAAAATATATGTCTTTCCAATAGGAAGAAAAGCTAATGGGCAGCATACGGTTGTGCTAAACACATAGCTCACCTTTGTCACAGAACAAACTTCTGAGATTTCTGCATTTCAGGTTCTTGCATGATATTTTAACTGATAAGCAACGATCAGTCTTGTCTAACTGTGACACTTTTGATTTGTTTGGAATTTTTTTAGAGAAACTGAGTTAACTGAAGCATTTGATTAGCAATACAGATTATTTTTAAATAACAGCATAAGATCTATACACGTGTGTACCAGTGCAAGATCAATATGTGTGTATACTAGTGAAATCTCTGTTTAGGAAGCTCGATAAGAGGAATAGCCACCTAAGTCACATAATATTACTCCTTCCTTTTACACTATTTCATCCTGTTAACCCTCCTGTTTAAAAATCCCCAAACTTCTCAACGAGTTTTTACAAGCTCCAATTATCTCTGCATATTGTCATTAAGTAGGATATTATGAGCATCAAATTTCAGCTACTCAAACACTTGAAGTCAACTCACTAAGAAAACACTGTCTTTTGATGGTGACTTATTGGTACATTTAGTTAGATTATCTTATGAATCTGCAGCTACCACGTGTATTAGGCAACAGATCAACAGTTATTTTCTACAGCATGGCAGTACTCTCCTAATACCAACATATTTAAACATGTTCACACATGAGGACTTTTGGAAAAAATAACAGCAGCACAGAAAATACAGGTGCATATTAATGCAGGTTCATGATGGCTCTAGAGGGAGAGCTCCAGCACCTTCGGCTTTGTCCCATTAGCAGCACAGTTACAAGTACAAATGAAATTACACTTGTTCCTTTGTCAAATATGTTAAACACTGATCATCCCTGAGAAAATATTCTTCTTTAGAACTTGACTAAATCTCTTTTCTCTTGCAAGCCACCTGGGAAAAATAAAATAGAAGTACCAGTAGCCAAGCTAGGTATTTAAATAAAATCCAGCCTCTTTGGAAAGGCATATAAAATTAACTCTTTATTGAAGATTCTTCTTCCTTTCTAACCACATTCCCTCAACTAATGCATTTAAAAAAACCAACTAAACAAAAACACACTGCAAAAAACCACATGTATATACCTATAACATGACAGACAAACTACAGGCACTTCTTCATAGCCAATAAAGAAATGCATATGTAGTTTTGTGATCAGGTGTGATATGCAATTAAAACACCTACATTTGACACATCAAAAATCTGATGAAGACAATCATTCTGAGAAGCCCATGCCTGTGCCCTGAAAGCTAAGCGTCCTTTGGTCTTCTTCAGGGTCAGATCCCTCCCGTCACACCACAGACCAGACCATTGCTCTGTTCTGGATTTGGGACAATTGCATCCACATATTAACCAAACACATACTGCACACTGCCTATTCAGAAGTATGTAAAATTTGTTCTTGGAAATATCTGGACACTATTCATATATGATACACTGAATAGCTTGAACCTTGAAGCTTCTGACAAACAAATTAGCTTTAAGATGAAAGCTATTGTCTGATAAAGCTCCTGATTAGTATTCTAAAACCCGAAGGCAAATAATTTCTGAAGAACCCGGGAAAAAATACTTTAGCAATGACAGTAAAAACAGCAGAGCAATCATTGTTTTCTATTCCACTTGCACTTCTGTCAACACTAAGCCTACATACATGAGTAAGAGTGGCTCAAGCTTGAAACTAATACTCATTGGCGATGCTTTACTTGCAATAAGCTGGAAAGTCAACAAACTTACGATGCAGAATGATTGTTCAGAAGCATGCTATAAAGGTTGCTTTGTCCTAAGTCAGTCAGCTCACTAAGGAAGGACTCACTGCCTCAAAAATGGATTGGCTCAAACCATCTCACAATCTACATCTGGCCAAATATAATTGCTGTACTTTACCTAGCAGCTTAAAACTGTCATTCAAGTGTCTCACCATCATTCACATTTATATACTGAGTATTCACGGAATCCTTCACAAAGATAAAGGCGAAAACAAACTACATAAAGACCTGAGAAAGGGTGTCTTGAAAAAACGTCTCCCACAGAAGACAAGGATGCTTCAGAGCATCCTGCTGCCTCAGAAGGCAAGGGAAGAAAAAAAAAAAGAAAAAAGTAAGCAGCAGTAGGTCTCTACTGCTACTCACTGCACATTTCTGAGGCTGCTTTGTAGCTTTGTGCAGGGATTAGCAGGAATTTAGTGGGAATTGTAAGGGATTTTATCAGGAGTGATGAAGTTTAGGAGTATAGCGAGTCCTGACCTTAAGACACAGGAAACTTTGCTGTGAATTTTAAAGCAGTAACAGGATTTTACCCCAAAGACATTAACAACTTTGCAAGGCTTCTGCATGAATTAAACCTGTGCCCTTCATTTAGTCCAAATCTGGTTTGCAACCATTCCTATGGGTTTTTAATTACCTAGATTAAACCACATATTTGCAAAAATCTATACGCTTAGCATGTATTTCCTACCACATCTAACAGAACAGTAAATTTCTATGTTCTGCTAATAATTACATTATTATTAATATATATTATTTTCATAATAACAACTTCAAAATTTGGGCCTCTTTCAGAAAATTTGCCTGCTAAAATAACACCATACTCGAAATACACATTCATTGCACATGCAGTACTCACTCTCTCCTTACTGTGCTGCCAAAATTACCATGCAGCAGGTCTGAGCTCCCAAGGGCCAGTGAAGCTTACACCCACCTCCTCATTGCCTGCAAACCCAGTATGGCCTGTGGGAACGCAGGTGGCAGGAGCATGGGGAAGTGGCAGGGACACAGCTGGGACAATCAGCTGGCCTGATGATTTGGGGAGGTGGGGAGGAATGGATGGGTGTGTTAAAAAAAAATAAAATGTGTATATATATATATAAAGAATCAGAATTTAATTTAAATGACATTCAGTTAGCAAACAAATTAGAAAAATTATGGTTGCAATGTAGATTATTTTGGGTGATTGAATCCCGCTTTTGGATGAGGAGGGCAAAGAATAGAGCCATCCCCAGGGGCACCCACTAAATCTGCGGCTGGGGCTGCCTCACACCCTGCTGCTCCCTTACATCCCCCGGCCGGGGCACACACCTGCGAGGGGGGCAGCCCTGCCCTCACCAGCCTCTTCGCTGCAAGAGGAATTTAATCAACACCTCCCTGCTGTCAAAGACAGTGCCCTGCTGCACAAAGCTGCAGGGTGAAACAGAGGGAGAGGAGAGGGAATCTGGCTGCCCTTCCACCAGGCGGAGCAGCCCAGCGGCTGGGGCGGTCGCGTGGCAGTGCTGTAGCCAGCAGGCAGCAAAGCCAGCTATGTAAGGTACTTCTTCACTTGAATTTATGTTAAAAAGTGAATTAAATCCTTCAGGAAATGCGGCTTTCCAAGTTTGCAGATATTTACAGCTATGAAGTAACACTAAACTCTTGAAAATGACACACACACACAAAAAAAGAGCAGCATCTATGAAAATAACAGCAATAGACGTTCTTTCTGTTTTATCAGATATATGTATCATGGCTGTTAGTGAACATAATGTTGGGAATTATTTTTGCTGTTATTGCAAGACATCGCTATTTACCAATGTTTTAAAATCCTTCTCGATTTTTCAAGTAGAATCAACTGGTTTATTGTTTACATCAGAACTGCGTATAAATTATATCCTAACACTCAGGAAAAAAGCATACAGAACTGACTGTCAGGTCTGTATATTGTATGTCAATAATTAACTTTTTTTCTTTTTTTAATTTTGGGCAACATTGGGGAATTTTGTTTCTCTTTATGCAACTTTATTTTATTCATTTAAATCTACTTTATTCACTCAAATTCTTTGGTGAGCCATCTGAATGCTTTTCCACATGTGGCACTTCTAAATAATTCACTCATCTGATCAGGAGAAAGTATCCGGAAATCTTTTCTTAGGAAAATGAATTTCTGGTTTAAGAAGAAGTGTTAGACAGGGAACCCAGCTGGGCTGGAAGCCTATCTCATGCCCTAATTCCGTTCAGCACTCTAAAATTCCAGTTTCATAACCTCCAAGCTCACACAAACTTTTAAATAAACAACAAAATAACTGCACAAATGCCTTTGCACAATATTACCGTGTTTCTGTCATCTGAAGGATCATATGTTCTCCTTCTGAAAACTTCACAGCTTTACAGAAACTCTGCAGACCTGCTCACTTTAAATTTTGCCCTTGATGCCACCAAACTCCAGCTTTTCCAGCTTTTGAAATTCCAACATGTTAATGCAAATATCCTAGATCAGATGAATAAAAATTAATTAACAGCATACCTCTACTAAAATCAGTAACAAGCCTGATGTTTAAGATGGATTTTTTGGCTCATTTTACCTTCTCTCTTCTGGTTTGGCAGAATGAGAAGTTAAAATCTGTGCCATCTTAAATAATTAATATGAAAAAAGGTGGAGGAGCAGCAGGTAATTCCAGCAAGGCTTTATCCTGGTTGAGTTACTTCAAGGATTAAAGCACAAGTGGAAAGGAATTGTCCCACAGAACGCACAAACTTAATTCATTTTAATTTTATCAGATTAAGCTAAAAAAACAAAAAAGGCCTAGATAAAAAAGAGCAAAGCACTACTAAACACATATTTTCATGTATAAACACATGATTTATTATCATAACACAAAATGTTGCTACGAAGACGAAACATAAATCTTTCTCAGAGGAGTAAAATTGAACCCACTTTAACCTCCTTTGTAACATGTGCCAAATTAACTTCTACAGTCTCTGATTTGACTTGAACGAAGTAATTCTTTTATGCCTCAGAGGGATGAAAGTAACTGGTTCCTTGTGTGTTTAGAAACGTGCAACACCCATCCTCTTCAGGAGGAAACCATTCGCGGGTTCCCCAGGCAGACTCCTGGTGGACTGCAGACCCCCGTGACTCACCAACAAGGCCTACAAAGACTTAGCTGCCACCTCACCATGAAGGGACCTGCTTGCACAGGGCTGGGCTCTCAGAAAGAGTTAGTTCATGTGCCATGGCTGTAAGTGATGGTCCTGATGGGCGCAAGCAGCCACGCTTGCAAAACTACTGGCACAGGATGCTGTGTCCCAGCCAGAGCACCTCGACCTGTCTGTCTGTTGACGGACAGCCAAGAGCCGATGCATTCACCCCTTGCAGAAATTGCTCTGGTAGGCACTGTCAGACACTGTAACACTGGATTTCTTACTCTCTGATAGTATTTTAAAGGGGTGGGATGGAGAGGCACACTAGCTAAATAATTGCAGAGCTGAAGGACATCATTTGCTGGCTCAGATCCCAGCAGTGAATCTTCCACTTCCCAGAAAGGCACCCAAATCAGCAGCCAGTCTAGACTCCTACTGCGAATGCTTCCAGGCTCACAAAAACATAACAAAAGGCCCCAGGAGCTGGAACCAGAAGCTATGACTACTCCCATCCTACACAACTACCTCAGCCACAATATTATAAAGTTATTCTATACTCCTTTCCTGACCTCAGATTTTTCATCTCTTCTTCCTTGTTGGCACAGATTTAAAAGGAGAGGTGAAGTGTGTTTTTTCTCATCCAAGGGCCAGCCTAAAATACAACATTTTTTCTAGCTGTAAAAACAGATTAATTCTTCACAGTTCTTAGAAAAAAAATAGATGCAGGTGCCAAGCTCAGAAGAAAGTCCCAGCTGTGGAATCCACATGAAGAGCAGCACTTGATTCAAGCAACTTTCAAAACCCTGGGAAAGGCTGAATTCAGGAAAGATGTTTGTCCTTTCTTACTGCTGATACTAGTTGGCTCCTTGCACAGCATGCAATGTTTGCATCCTACTCAACACTCTCAACTCTTCCTGTGCACTGGAATTTTGCATTCTGGGTATTAGAAATCTGAGTCTTGCTGTCCATGTAACAGAGAATAGCCCATATTTCTCAGATACTGTATTTATGCACCAACATAGATGATAAGTAATACCTCAACCTTCAGGAAGCTGTTAAGGAACATATCAAATCGGGAAAACATCATCTCAGATCTGAAATCCCATGGTTTAAATTCCTTGCCACAGGTGAAGTAACTCTCCAATCTGTTTCTGTGACTAACAAATGAATCCTTAAAGATTTTTAAGGTGGTTTTAGCTATTTTCACATGCTCCAATGCTTCTTCAGTTTCTCCTTTGAAAAGATTTTCTGGCAAAAATTACAACCTAGACTAGAATGTAAATAAATGAACAGCGAAAGAAAAAAATGGTGAAAAGTAAGTTTTTAAAATGCAGTCATGGCATCAGTCATAAGGTTACTTTTCACTTTACATAATACATATTATTTTTTCTGTTCCTATCTTTTAAAATTGTTATCTTTGAGCATTCTAGTTTGTCAATTATTTCATAATACAACTCCCACTTTTGAGATACTCGGAAAGTGTGTTAAACCTGTTACAAATCCCACCAGCTAGACTGACCCTTACGTATCATCTTTTGCACAGTGAACATTTAGAAAACAACAGAGTAAAAGGGCTTTTTTCCCCTCAATAAAAGTGGCATTGGAAACATATTCTCCTGTTTGCCATAAGACCTCCATAGTCTTGGGGTACCGGTCCTTGTGTAGCTTAGTTGTGCCAGCACATACACGAGTGCCAACACAAGCCCTTCTAGCTTTATTCATTTAGTAAATTAGCAGAAGAGGCTTCCCCCAAATCCAGAATCAAGCTTAGGACACATATGTGCCTATGTATATTTCTAGACATTATCATGAATAACCTGAAAGAGAGAACCAGGATCCACAGATAACACTCCCTGCGTGTAATAAGATTTTTTTGGGGGTAGCAGAAATAGGGACTATAGATTGTTCTTTGCTGTTCTTATCTCATCAGTTTATCCCAAACTGGTATAACTTACATTTGTTGCAGATTCACATCAAACACATGATGTTAATTTCTTTAATTAATGCAGTTCAAGTAGGGTTGGCAGGGGAGGGGTGGGGGAAACAGAAAAACCTTTTCCTAGTCATAGTTCTCATTCTATTTCCCCCCACCATATTCTTCTAGTTCACTTTGGCACACCTCTGAGGTATTTCTTGCCCTCTCTTTCTCCCAGCCTTGCAAACTAAGAATTATATAAGGTTGCATCCAAATCTTTTGTCACCAGTTTAAAAACATCTATTTTGGGCTGAGACCAGAACACACAGGCTCTGTCCTTCACCAGTGCTTGCCTTCAAACAGGGAGCAATAATTTGCCAGGCATTCAGATTAATTTCAGTGAAAACTTTGTAAGTTAGTCTGTTAATGTCTAGCTTAAACACATGAGGAAGGAGATAGTGCAAAGTCAAACAAGTGGCAAATGGAGCTTTGCCATATGTAACAGATGTTTGGCAAAGTAAAAATAAATGGGAGATCTGACAGCACAGCGCTGTGTGACACGGCAAACACAATGATTTCTTCAGATCAAGTTTCCTTCCCAAGCAAATCTAAGAAATTCTAAGCACAAATCTAAGCATTCAGTCCCCATCCTGCCAGAAGGACGATTCCTCCAGTGCACAGATGTTCACACCACAGGTTTTTTTCCCCTGAAAAGGAGTGAAGTACCCTGTACCCACTCATCACTTCAATGCTGCTGTAAGCCTGTACCAGAGAAAGTGGATTTACTCCTCCAGATGCTCTCAGAGCCCTCCTGTTCCATGACAGCCCTGCTAAGCTTCCTCCTACTTCTGTAAGCATGACCCAAGAATTGTTTCTTGCAGAGGAGGATCTGGTCCCTTCTCTCGCTCCCTGGCCACAGGTCACCCTAGAAGCTGCACACTTGTCCCCTCAGGCAGGCTGGCTGCCTGCTGTTCCTAAGGGAGGAGCGTGGTGGCCATTCAGAAAACACAACAGGCTGACTTTGAACGGAATTCTCCTGCTTCTTGATCAGCTGAAGTGCCTCCAGAACAGGGAATCCTACAGATGGGTTTTGCTTGCCAACATGCAGAAGTTTTCACGCTCTCACCAGAACAGTTTCAGTGGAAGCATGGAGACAGTGTATTGGTGACAGGAGGACAGAAAATGCATCAAGGTATCTTATTCACAGCTGGTTTGCAAGCCTTCTATTTTCTTGATTTGCATGGCTCTTACCAGCATTTTGCAATCCACAAAAGGAAATACCTACCAAGAAACGTGATAAGGAAAGAGGCAGAAAACTTATACCACAACGAGGGAGTAAGGAGCAACAACTCAACCTGAAGAGGTTATATGGCTTCTGAAGAATAGTTTTCTTTACTAGGCAAGAAACATATTTCATTCTTAAATACACAGTATGTGGATGGTGCAGCTGGTGACTAATTATTCAGCTCAGCTTCAAATCTAATAATCTAATACTGGTTGAAGGTATCTATAATGTAATTATAGTGTTTATCAAACAACAGATTAAATCCATGTCTTTGTTATTGTTGTACTGCATATCAACTAACATTTATTTATGAGATACTTGTGTGGTTTACTGCTCTCACTTGAAGTTACCTGGTCAAGAAGCAGATTGCAAAACTCCTGCAGCAGAACTACTATTCATGCAGGCATGCTGTAGAACTCAGAGTAGCTCTGTATCAGGCAGATGGTGTGGGATTAAACTACACATCTTTGGGATCCTATCTCCTGAAAACACTGAATGTATTTTTCTAGTGGTCTCAGATACAGATCAATATCTTGGGCTTCTACGAGTGCTGTAAAAACATAAATGGGAAAAATGCTACACCTTAAGAGATGATAATTTCCAAACTAACCTAGCCTCAATGAAGAATGCAAAGTTATCTTGTACTTACTTAAAAGAGAAAGATATGTAGGCTTTAGTGGCATGTTACAGCCAAAGGTTGCTCATGAAACTGCACAGAGGTTCTGCAAGTGGCTAGGGTGGTTCCCATTCCACTTCTGGTGGTTAAGGATGCTTAACAACTCTCTATAATCAGTCTGCTGTTCCACTCCCTCCAAAGAGAAGCAGGAATCATTGCAGATGCCCGGGTGACAGAAATGTGAAATTCTCGCTGTGAGCAGAAGAAAAATAGTCTGAAGCTTACAATCATTTTGAAGGGTGTGTGTTGGAGAGGCCAGATCTGATCACAAGAGGTCACATGATAATCAGTTAATGCTCCTGACTAATCTGGCACCAAGAAGTAAGTGCACCTTGACATTCTGGAAAGGGCTGCGTGCGCTCCACCGCACCTTCCAGTGTTATGTTCAATGGCTTGGCGTTTTTCGTTAAAGGAAAAGGGCACTTCACGTTTGCTTCAAGCTGGATGTTTAGCAAGCACTGACAACTTCTTTCTTTCCTTGGACTGCAGAAGCTTGTGCTATTTTGCCCTTCACAGCAGAAGGCGCAACAGGCAAGTTCTGGGCTGCTGCTGGCATGGGATGACACAGGAAGGATTCAGACTCATACAAGCAGTTAGGTTTGGTCTCTCTTCAGTGTAGATAAAGTCTGTTCTTTTACTGCTCAAACCTTTTATTAAAAATGAAAGTTGTAGAGCAATGCCAACCTCTACAGCTAGCAAGGTCCTGGTGAACAATGACTTTTTCCTTGCCTGGTAGGAACTTCACACACCTCTGGACTCAAAAGTTCAGAAGAGATCTGAACATTTTTGCACTCTGTCACCGGAGACCCACTGTAAACTGTTTGCCAAGTAAAGGCACCTGATGAAATATAGAAGAATCCTTCTATAGAAGGATTGCATAGAATCTTTTCATTTAGTAATACATCAACAGAAAAACTGCTTAAATATATTTCAGTTCACTAATACAAAATTATTGCCCCCTTCAAGAAATCAAAATTTTAACATTGGGATAAAAAACCCAAACAAACAAACAAAAAAAATCCCACATAAATGTGTGAATACTTTAAGGTTTTATTTCAAAGTTCTAACAGTGTTCTTTTCCTATGAGTAAAATAGGGAAGACAATACTTGTGAGTGCACATTGTTTACAGAGCTAGTATCTCCTAAACTGAATAACATTACAGAAGAAGCTGGGAATTTATTATATTCCATTAAAATTTAATTTTACATACAAAATTGTATATTAGCCAAATATTTCTTTATTGCTAAATGCCTTATTTAATTTCTTTTAGCAGTAGAATTTATCTATCTACATTTACGGCAGCTAAAGAATCAAAATGATGTTGAAAAAAATGCCCATACTAATTGATTTTACTACTGCTATATCTCTTGCCTATTTTTATGGCAGGAAAAGTATCCCCATAACATTTAAAAAATGCAAATAAAGAGCCAGCTCAGCACACAAAGGAGCTTGATTTAACATGTGTATGTTCCTGTAGCCCTGATATATCTCACCATCATGACTTACACTGTTATATCAAGACAAATTATAGCTTATTCTGTAACACACACCCATATAAACAGACAAAATATACATCCCATTCACTCTACCCTTACCACCTTCTACTGCCTTGAAAATGTCCTGAGAAGCAGGATAATAGCTGCTTTCTTTGGCTTTTAAGATCCTAATTTTTTGAGCAACAAGACTCTGAAGCTAGAACCTAACAAAGGAGAAAAAGCATTTAAAGATCATGGTTGCCTGTCAAAAGAGTAGAAAGAGTAGGAGAGAGAACTGAAGCAACTCAGAACTGCACTCAGAGAATTAATGAATATATGTCTCAAGTCTACTAGCACATACAGGTAGATCCATGCCAGCTGAAACCTATGGGAAGGCCCCAAAAGATTTCAGTGGGGAATGAACTGGGCTCTTCATAATGTCCACTTACCTGACATCGCAACACCGCTAATAACAAGCTCGGAAGAAGCAGAGGGTTAAACAGATCCCAATAACACTTCGTATTTGGAAAGTAAATAACCTTGCTTTTTCTTTTTTTTTTTTTTTTGTTAAAAAGAGCTGTTTCACTTATAACAAGCTATGATTATTACCATGAAACAACAGTATCAGTTTCATAGCCAAAAGTAGGAATAATTTCCTGAATACAAACTTTGTTCTCAACCTTATTTTCTCCATAGTTTGAGAAATGCCATGGGAAGAAATTCAGAAAAGGTAGAAAAGAACAACAGAATTATAGCTGCATAGCCCTTCGTCAGTAACATTCACTGTCCTCCAACATTTAACTCTGCTTCTCTTTGGTAACTTAGGTGTAGTCTGATTACTTTGGAAAACCACTGCAAGCTATTCTTAACAAAAAAAAATTGCTTTGGTATCTCGTTTTTTGGAGTGCATGGGAAAGGCAAACCAAATGAAAGTTCTCCTTGATGTTTACAATAACATCTGAAATTACTTACTTTCTCATTTACATATATAAAATGTCATCTTTTCTTGTTTTCCAGAAGTTCAGCTCAGTTTGGGGGTCTGGATGAAGGCCATGCAGAAGAGGTTCAGCAGAATCTGTATTCACAGTGTCATGAATCTGATGTGACCACCCACTGATTTGATGGCATGTAGTACTGCCCTGGAATTAGGATCTTGTCTGCAAAATACAAAAAGAGCTCCTGAATTACAAAGCAAGTACTGTACTGTGATAGTACAGAGCTATTCCCTCCACCACTCCCTTTTACATTTAAACGGGAGTTTAAATGTAAACAGTTGTTCATAAAGATGAACAACACTGAAATTTGGAATTTAGCTCTGGTCGGAGGAAAATCATAAGAACGAACCCTGAA
This sequence comes from Psophia crepitans, assembly GCA_013399095.1. NCBI lineage: Eukaryota > Metazoa > Chordata > Aves > Gruiformes > Psophiidae > Psophia > Psophia crepitans. Next base: position 333,023 of record VWZZ01005204.1, on the reverse strand, counting down.
GACAGAGCTAAAAAAGCTGTTTATGAAGACACAGATCACACTCCCAGATGTATTTACTAATCAAAACCTGGCCAAATACCCTCTCAGAAATTATTGGCAGCAGGTCAACCAACTATCTTGGGCCCCTTTACCCTCCAGAACCCTGTCCCGTGGGATTTCCCCTAGCAATTGCTTGAAAAGGCCAAAGCTGGCCCTGCTGAAATCCAGGGTTGCAATCCTGCTAGGTCTTCTGCTCCTACTGTTTGAGATTCTGAACTCCACCATCTCATGATCACTGCAGCCAAGGCTGCCCTTGACCATCACTGCTTCGACCAGACCCTCCTTGTTGGTGAGGATTAGATCAGCAATGCTCCTCGCCTCCATACACAGTCAGTCCTAAACTGAAATTAAGCCTTGGTTTACTTAAGCTGTGAGTTCTCTGAGACATAGCTCATATTATTGCTGCTTCTATAGGTAATAGATGCACAGGCCAATTATTAGTGCCAAAGCTCCTTTTTGATGCCATCCTTTGAGATTAGTACTAATCTAATTGAAAACAGTGAGACGCTTTTTATGATAAGAGTTCAGTTCACATTAAACACTCAAGACTGAGTGTTTAATGAACACTCAGTGAACTGCTAGAGAGAGTCCAGCGCAGAGCCACAAAGATGATCAAGGGAGTGGAACATCTCCCTTATGAGGAAAGGCTGAAGGAGCTGGGTCTCTTTAGCTTGGAGAAGAGGAGGCTGAGGGGTGACCTCATCAATGTTTATAAATATGTTAAGGGTGAGTGTCGGGAAGATGGAGCCAGGCTCTTCTTGGTCTCATTAAGCGATAGGACAAGGGGCAACGGGTGCAAATTGGAGCATAGGAGGTTCCAGGTTAACGTAAGGAAAAACTTTTTCACCGTGAGGGTGACAGAGCACTGGAACAGGCTGCCCAGAGAGGTTGTGGAGTCTCCTTCTCTGGAGACATTCAAAACCCGACTGGACGTGTTCCTGAGTGATGTGCTCTAGGTGGCCCTGCCTTGGCAGGGGGGGTTGGACTAGATGATATTTCGAGGTCCCTTCCAACCCTTGTGATTCTGTGATTCTGTGAAGACAACACAGAATTGTTGGAAACATGCTGGAAGGGTAATTCAACAGAATAACCTTATTTTGAGCTCTGGAATCGTAGCTTCATGTGATTCAAACTTCTAGTAACTCTACAGACAGCTTCAGTCTCGCCTTTGAAAGTAATAAAGCCAAAATATAAATGCCTGGAAATTCATGGTTTCATATGGTAGAGCAATTACAATGTTTAATATCTATTTATTGCACAGAAAATACTTTAAAATACAGTGCACTGCTTAGGAAAATGGAGCTATAAAAATACTATGTTTGGAACACTAAGTATTTAATCACCTTCTCATTAATGCAATTTACTACCAGTTAACATCTGAGACTACCAACAACCACCAAAGGGAGCTTTTTTTTTTTTTTTAAACTTCTGTGTTGCATAGGTCACACAATAGTCTTTTGGTAATTATTTTCAGCATACATTTGATGCAAGTCAGTCTTTGCTGCAGCTGTGGGAATGGGAAGATAAGTTCTTCCTGCCATCCAGGCCTTTGTTTTATTTTTTGATTTCCATATGATACTCCAGATTTTGGGAAACACAACCTGGCCAGGACATACGGGTTTCTTCATTGCTTAGAACAGGCACTCACACTGAAACTGAAGCGGGAGAAGGAACGTTAGAAATCAGTAACAGCAGTAACTTGGCTATTAATGATATAATGCAAACTACTTTAAATTTGAGAAGAACAAGCTAACCCAAGCCACGCTTCTCAAACTCATGACTATTTGAATCAAAATTAGCTTTATATGTTCTTTTTCTATCAACATAAACATGTACTTGAATCTCAGTCAAATTGGAAATTATGTTTTGGGGCAGTATAATTTCTCAGTCAGCTGAGAATGAATACTGAGCAGCTTCAGAATCTCAGAAGCAGTTTGCACCACTTTTATTATCTCTCTCCTCCTGCCCTCAGAAAACAGAAATGCACTGCGAGTAGGGGGAGAAGAAAGCAGACATACTTCTGTATCCCCTATATCCAGTATTTTCCTAAAAGGAGAAACAAATCCTATTAATAGCACAAACCCTTATTTCCATGATTTAGTAGCCACTAATATGTACCATTTAAAGCCAGTTTATTTGCAGGCTATAAGATCAGATTTACAATGATTTCCTAGAAATAGGCACCTTGTGATATCCTTTGGAAATACATTTTTTCTGTGATGCAAAGGCAAAATGCTGGTTATGAGTTTTGTTCCAGTTCACACATTTATTTTAAATCCTCTATCTTCTTTCACTACATAAACATTTCCTAACTTCTCTCCACATTGTTTCTTAAACCATGCTGGTACAGAGTTCTGCTCAGGACAGCACGTAGGAACTTGAAGTATGTTACTATTTGTCATGACACTTAAAATGGAGCACATGCTCAAATCAAAGTACTTTGCTGAATCAGGTCCAAGCCATAGACAGATTAGTTAAAACTTCACTCCAGCATCCCAGCTGAGCTTCTTGGAGGAAGGTCTTCATCAGCATATGGACTTCAGTCACTTCAGACCCTCATAAGGCTCAAAGTATTTTATTACCAAACATCCGTGGAATAATTGCTGGAGGTGACTTGAAAATTAAATTTATATTGAAGCTATGGCATTGTTCATACATTAAGGGAAGGCCTAATGCTAAAGCAGCTTCACGGGTGGAGCGCAGCTGGTACGCAAGGAATCCATCCCACAGTGGTTCCCCCAGCAACACAACCTGCAGCTTCAGCACAGAGGGTGGAGCAGAGCGAAGACTGCAGCCAGGCTCTGTGATAACACTGCAGAGATGGGAACTTGATGATACCATGGAATTGATAAGCTGTATAATTGACACCCTGGGCCAACAGTTTGTCATATTTTCACAAAATGCTGTCCTTTATGAGACCTTTGCTCATTATAATGTCATTATAATACCAAAACACACCTCCATCCCAAAGGCTACCCACCTCTGAAGTCTGGCCACCCCTCCTTGCGTTTGCGCTCTGAATTTTCTTAAACTATATCTTTAAAAGAGAAGCGAGAGAAATTTACACCAATCATAGTGAAAGGTATGTATGACTAGAGTTGCTCAAGCTCCACCTGTAAATAAGAAATAGTATAAAAATGGCTTGAAAGAGAGGGGAGTTCAGGAAGATATCACCATGGACAAGTCAGGGAGGACACCATCGCAGACAAGCGTCGTAAATCACCTCTGACTCCTGGGATCAGCCGACGGGCTGAGCCTCTCTTCCCCCCATAGGGACACCTTTGGGTAACATCCGGACTATACAGAGTGCTTCCTCAGGGAAACTTTGAAAGTCTCTATAGAGTTACTTTCTTGATTTCATACACTGTATTATTTGTAACATCATTATCTGCACGTGCCTTTTGCAGACAGTCTGCTACCACCAGCAATCCCTAAGAACCTGTATCTCTCTTGCTTTGATAAACTGCACTGTTCACGTAGCCAGCTGCAAACATTCCTCACTGGGCACTGCCAAACTCTTTATGTCTGGCTGTGTGAGTCCATAGATCTGTCCTGGTTTCAGCTGGGAGAGAGTTAATTTTCTTCAAGAAAGTCAGTATGGGGCTGTGTTTTGGATTTGTGCTGGAAGCAGCGGTGATAGTGGAGATGTTTTTGCTGTTGTTGGGCGATGTTTACACAGAGCCAAGGACTTTTCGGCTTCTCGCACCCCCCCGCCGGTGGGATGGCTGGGGGTGTGTGGGGAGTTGGGAGGGGACAGACAGGACAGCTGACCCAAACTGACCAAAGGGGCATTCCATACCATATGGCGTCATGCTCGGTTTATAAGGGGGTTGGGAGGAAGAAGAAGGGG
>VWZZ01005204.1:281462-322999 GCA_013399095.1 Psophia crepitans | reverse complement strand
AGGAATTCGTGGTCGTGTACAGCATCGGGTCCTTATGGAGCAACACTTCTGCATCATCATCATCATCATCATCATCATCATCCCCCGCCGCCGCCTCCGGGAATGTACGAAGTACGGGTCCCTATCCAGCATCCCCCCTCGCAAATGTTTACGAACCTGCCATAAATTGTTTGCTCTCGGCTCATACTTGCTCCCCAGCGTGCCCTGGGGATGCCAGGACATCCCATCAGATGAAAGCTGTTAACCACAAATGTCCAGTTCCCACTCGGGTCCCAGCGCCGTGTCCCGTGGGACATGTCCTGCCAGGCTCGCTTCCGCCAGCGCAGGGACGCACAGGGACAGGGACTCGAAAGGAAGCGCCGTAGCTGTCGTGACTGTATTTGGGCAGTTCTTAGTTAAACTTCAGGTCATGTGCAAAGTAACTGCCTCTTACGCAGCTGTGCGAGGACAGCTGCTTTCTGAAGTTACACTCGCTGCTTTGTAAATATTTCCTATGGTGATTTAAAACTGCTCCTTGGCTTGCTTTTTGCAGAAAGAAGAAGAAACAGGTCATCAGTGCTTGCCTTCCCAAATTCACGGCTGCTAGAGCTGGCTAATTGTAACTGATTATGCACAAACAAAATACAGATATTTGCAGAATATATGTTTTCAATGCAGAGAAAGCACAAAAGCTAGTGGATGCTTGAGGAAAACATCCCTTATGTCAGCTGCAAAGCTTTATTTGGTGCGTGGCAGGTTTCTCTCTGAGGTTTCTTCAGTTTGGCACTTGCAGGCTGCTCATGTCTTTGTCCCGTAACAGCAGGCAGTGAATTTGCTGGTCAGCCAAACTGTAAACCACCTCTTAAGGTGGCTGCTCATCTCAGAAAAAGTTCTTTTCTGACTAACGCAACAACACCCTTATAAAATATGTGCATACCCCTGGCATGGGCACCTATCTAGAAGACCTCTGCGATCATGGAGATCTTTGGGAAAAAACAAAACAAAACAAAACCAACCCAGACTGCAACTAGGAAAAACAAAATGTTGACAATGAGTTGAGCTCTACTACCGGCGTACCCTAGAAAGCAATACCTGTAGGTGGGCAAAACTCTGCTGTATGTAAAGCTCTCTTGAAAGCTGAGCCCCAATAATGAGGTAATGCCTAGCGACGGCAACAGCCAGGCTGCTGCCCGACAGACCTTTGGCGCTGGCTTGCCTTCTCACTTTGTGCAAGAAACCATAGGGCTCCTGCAGTGATGATTTTTTCCTCTCATTCTTTTGCAGCAACAGGGATGTTACATTTCTTCCCCTAGTTTCTTTTTCTGTGAGCACATTTGTCCTCATATTCTTAGAACAGGGGATTACTTCCCCCTCGGCAGGGGCCAGCTGGAGTTCAGCACTGTTGCTAGGGCTTGGAGTTTGGCTCTCTCACCAGTGCCATCCGTTTGCTTTTCATGCTTCATTTGGTCGACATTTACCACGTAACCAACTTTTAGAGCGCTTTCCACCCCTCTCAAAGAAACAGCAAGAGAACTCTTTTCTTTCAACTCCTCTTGCTCTTTGGAGCCATCAATCTGCGCAATATAGCTCCTCACTGCCAGGCTTGATCTACTTCTCTTTTCTGGGATCACAGAGCGGCAGTGAAAATAGCTGTCCTGAGATAACTGCAGGGGTTTTTGAAGGCTCCCCCTGCAGACTTGCCTCTTAGGTCACATCCAGAGCAGTCTACAAACATAAATGGGCATTGGTGAAAAAGTTTTATCTATCTATCTATCTATCTATCTATCTATCTATCTATCTATCTATCTATCTATCTATCTATCTATGGTAAGTAATTTTCCCATGTCCTAGAGGGGAAACCAAGTGAAAGACTCTTTAAAGAAAATAGTTCTACCATCAAATAAGGGACAAAAATCGTAAAGACTGACCCTAAGTATCTTACTGACTACTTCTGTAACCTCGGCGACTGACAGAAATTGTTCAGAAGTTTTATTTGCTTTTTTCTTTTCTGATAATCCTTTTGTTCCTTTAAATCTTGTCTCAGATATTCAGCAAAGCAGAAGGTCTTCTAGCAGTGCAATTCAGCAAGTTTGCGTGAAAGCTTCAACACAAATTGTGTAGTTAGCTGCTGCAGCTGTAGCACAATGAATAGACACATTCAAGAAGCAGTGTACGGCGGATATTTGATTCTCTCAGTTGGCCAGTTAGAAGGACAATTAACAGGCAATTAACAGACAAATTCAACAGTAATTTGAAATCATAATCTTAAATCTTGAGGGACATAAGGTGAGAGTTGACTAGATGTACATGAAATAGATACCAAACCCTATGATCTCAGTGAAGCAATTGAATAGCTTTTGTTCTCTGAAATAAAAAGGGTTGATACCTTCAGAAAGTAATTTTCTGACCCTTATTATAAACTCCTGTCACAGGATCTTTGTAGAAAGCTTTGGTTAGCCAGTTCAGCTGAGAGATTACATGGGACATTCTGTGAAGTCATTTAACAAAAAAAGGATGCATACAGATTATTGTGATACATGAATTTTCATTTCTTCAGTATGACAAAAAGGTAATACTCTGAAATCTCTTCTCTGATCCTGTGACACACTTGAAATCTGTTATAATTTTTCCCAACAAGTTTCACTTTTGATTTTCCTCAATACACCGTTGCTGTGCAACTGGCAGTGCTTGGCTACAATAAATATTTGTCTCAGCCAACTTTTTTTATTGCATGTGTTCCTGTGTATTAGCTAGACATCTTCTCAAGACCAAGGATAATGACTTTTTTTTAATTTATTTTTTTTTTCCCCCTGCAGGCCACACGGAGAACTGGAAAGAATGGAAGAGATCAAATAGACACAGGATTAAATTTGGCATTTTTACAGGTAATGCCTCTCTACATACTGGCTTGTTACATACTCCATTGCTCTCCAACTCTCTACTCTTCACATCATGCTACTGGGTGACCAGTTGGCTGCCGCCAATTAATTAGGTAACAACCTAATACAGACGAGGCTTCTTAAAAGACTGAGAAATTGTACTGTAACACCATGGTAACAGACTACTGTGCTAAAACAAACAGAAGACAGAGGCTATTGAACAGTCATAACTCAGGGAAGAACAAAGATGCAATCAGTCATTATTACTGGCTAAATAGCAAAAACCTATAGCAATCAGAGTGGTTTCTAGGTGATCCACAATGGCGAACTGTTTTTGAAAGCTGAAAGTGTAAAAAAAGCCAGGCGACCCAAAGGCTTCAATATTAGTTTCTAAAGAGGTTTCATAAATTTGGTTCAACAGAAGTGAAATTCATAAATGTTAGAGGCGTGGATTGTGTTTAATATGAAAGCCATACTGACCATATTACATCTGAATTACATTATTTGAACTTTTTCAGTAAGTTGATGTTGGAAGACAGTGAAATCAGTTCTGCCCATATTTAAAGGCAGGAGTTTAAATGCATTGCTACTTAAATATTTTGAGCGCTTACCATTTAAACTGAAATATTTTTATTCCATCAGGGTTACCGACTTGATTTCTGCATAGTTTCATGCTGCTATAAAACAGGAGGGGAAAAATCTGAGGGAAATTGAATTTTTTTCTGTGTAAGTAGAAAAATCTCTCTGTTTTATGACAGCGTGTAAAAATTGATTGCCTGTCTTAATGTAAACAGATGGTAACAGATCCAGGATGACTGACGTTTACCATGTCCGTGCACGACTCTCAGGGGACTCTACTTTTAACTGTGCCTGTAAATCCAGCAGCTTAGAAAAATAAATACTAACAAGGATTTCCACTTTTAAAGAACTTTTAGTACTGAGACTACCAAGTAACTCCTGCCACTCATCAAGATAGAAAGAAGCTGCCTGCACGGTGTGCATGACCAGTGTTCTTTCAAAATTCAAAAGCATAAAAAAAATGTTTATTTGCAAAGGGACAAACCTACTTATTTTCCATCTCCTAGCTCAAAATGGGAATGACTACTTTTCCTACTCTTTGTTATCATTTTAGATCCCATACAGGTTTATCCCTATTCTTGAGTCTCCTGTTTTGTTAGGTACTCTTTTATATCACCCTTTTCCTGCTAATTAGATACTTTATCATCCCTCTCATCCCACTCTCAAGTAATTCTTGCCTCCTTCAATTATTTTGACTTCTTTTCAGTTTGCCAGCTTATATTAAACACCATTTAGAAATAACCGAAAGGAGCAGTAAGCTTTAATGGCAGCTGTCAATAAAAATCTTAGACTTTAGGGGAAAAAAAGGTACACCGACCAGAGCCCTGTTTATGCTCCAGCTACGTTTTCTTTTTCCTTTAAATAAACACTTCTTCCACACATTACTTCCAAACTATATTTTATACTTTTATGTAGTGAAAAATCTCTCGAGTAGCTCCCGCGAGATGCATACGCTTCACTTAGCAGGCACACACCTTACCTATCAGCAAAAGTTTCAGTTAGTAAACTGAGCTATGAAAGTAAATCAAAACTTCATAAATTCCATTATATTTTTTAAAAATCTGAACATGCCTAGGTCTACAGAGAGCATACTTCTCTTAGTGCCTGTTTTTAGCTGTTTTAAAAATCTTCCAAAACTTTGACAAATGTGTCAACACCAAAAGGTCAGTCAACTTTGAGATTGGGTTCTTCCTGGAATTTGTCCCAAGACTTTCCTTTAAAATGTATACAAGTGACAGATCATTATGCATTGAACTTCAAATAGCTTAAAATTTAAAACTTAACAGAATTTCAGATGAGCAGTATAAACATTTTTTTGAGAAACAGCCCTTGCCCTGCAAATTTATGCTCCATTTTAAACCGTACCCTGGACTATGCTTCCATAATATGTGGGGATGGAACAGAGACCTCATTCAACTTAAATACTTTCCAGAAAGGTTTTCCAACATAATTTTTCAAAAGAATACTTCTTCTATAGACAAAGCAGAGGTGTTTAATGCCTTCTTTGCCTCTGTCTTCAACGTTGGTGATGGGATCCGGAACCACACAAACCCTGGGTTGGATGACCTTGACTGCAGTAACGACAAGTTCCCAGCCGACCCCGAACCTGTGCGGGATTTGCTGCTTCATCTGGGTCCATACAAGTCCATGAGGTCTGATGGGATTCATCCCAGGGTGCTCAGAGAGCTGGCTGATGTCATTGCGAAACCTCTCTCAATTATTTTTCAATGGTCTTGGGAATCTCGAGAGGTCCCAGTTGACTGGAAGGTGGCAAATGTTGTTCCAATTTTCAAGAAGGGCAAGAAAGAGGACCCTGGTAATTACAGCCCTGTCAGTCTCACTACAGTGCCTGGTAAAATTATGGAGAAAATTATGCTGGGAGTTGTCAAAAAACACCTGAAGGACAATGCAGTCACTGGTCACAGCCAACATGGGTTCATGAGGGGAAGGTCCTGCTTAACCAACTTAATTTCTTTTCGTGACAAGGTCACTCATCTGGTTGACCAAGGGAAGACAGTTGATATTGTCTTTTTGGACTTCAGTAAAGCTTTCAATACTGTTTCTCACAGTACCCTTCTGGACAAACTGACCAGTGTACAGCCAGGCAAAAACATAGTATGATGGGTGAGTAACTGGCTGGCGGGTTGTGCCCAAAGAGTTACAGTTAACGAGGTTACATCAGGCTGGCAGCCAGTGACTAGTGGGGTGCCCCAGGGCTCCATTTTGGGGCCAGTTCTTTTTAACATTTTCATAAACGACTTGGATGTGGGACTAGAAGGAATCGTGAGCAAGTTTGCGGATGACACTAAATTGGGAGGAGCTGTGGACACGTTGAGGGTTGTGAGGCCTTGCAGAGAGACCTGGACAAATTAGAAAACTGGGCAGTCACCAACCACATGAAGTTTAACAAGAGCAAGTGCCAGATTCTGCACCTGGGAAGGAGCAACCCTGGCTGTACGTACAGACTGGGGGGTGATGCGCTGGAGAGCAGCCACACTGAAACGGATCTGGGGGTCTTGGCTGACACCAAGATGAACACGAGCCAACAGTGTGCCCAGGCTGCCAGGAAGGCCAACCATATCCTGGGGTGCATCAAGCACAGCATTGCCAGCAGGTCTAGGGAGGTGATTGTCCCACTCTACACTGCGCTGGTGCGGCCTCACCTCAAGTACTGCGTGCGGTTTCAGGCGCCACAGTACAAGACATAAAGGTATTGGAGAGCATCCAAAGGAGGGCAGCAAAGACGGTGAAGGGTCTAGAAGGGAAGATGTTATGAGAAGAGACTGAAGTCCCTTGCTTTGTTCAGTCTAGAGAAGAGAAGGCTGAGGGGAGACCTCATCGTAGTCTATGGCATCCTCATGAGGGGGAGCGAAGGGGCAGGTGCTGATCTCCTCCCTCTGGTGACCTGCGGGAACGGCATGAAGCTGCGTCAGGGGAGGTTTAGGTTAGATATCAGGAAAAAGGTTCTTCTCTGAGAGGGTGGTTGGGCACTGGAACAGGCTCCCCAGGGAAGTGGTCACAGGACTGAGCTTGTCCGAGTTCAAGAAGCATCTGGACGATGCTCTCAGTCATCTGCTCTGCTTGGGCTGGTCCTGTGTGGAGCCAGGAGTTGGACTCGATGATCCTTATGGGTCCCTTCCAGCTTGGGATATTCTATGATTCTATGATTCTGTCCAGTCTATATGTTTCTGCAGTAGTTTTAGCAAGAAGCAGATTATTAGGGTAAAAAGCTACCACATTTGTAAATGCAGTAAGAGAAGTCTTACTGGAAACTTAGGCTAGGATACACCTAGGGGGACAGACACAAGAGAGAAAGTGAAAAATTCTAGAAATGCTGTAAAATGTATTGCTGGTAAAGAAACCTCTGAATATTTATGGTCTCCAATACACTTCATTTTAGAACAGAAAGGGTTTCTTCCTAGGGGGAACTCTAAAAGTTGACATAACTTTTTTAGGTGGTTGTGCTTTTTTTTTTTTAAGTTGTGCTAAAAACATTGTTATGAGGCTAGGCATTGTCCATACATAAAAATGATAGGCAAAGCTTGGAATCTACATATTATGAATCTCATATTGCACACTGCTACTCATATAAGTCAAAGAAATGCCAATGTTCCTTGATCTGGCAATTCAGAAAGTAGGTAATTTTTGATCCTTGAAAAAAAACCAAACAAACCAAACCAAACACCCAACAAAACAAAATAAAACCAGACAAATACCTCAGCAACGCTAGTGGAATATTTGAAGAGAACAATTCCCACCTCTAAAAGCCTCTTACAAAGTCTTTTGCAAGCTATAAATCTTCTATCCCAAACGCTTCTGGAGAAGAGGCAGACAATTCCATGGCAAAATGAATAAACTTCCAACATTTCTGTTAATGATAAATCGTCTGCGTTACAGAATGGGTGTGTTGAGGCAAATTCCGTGCTCAGGGGGGTTCAATGTCTAGCTTTGTTGAAGGAAGCGCCTTTAGCCACATTCAGCACAGATCACGCTGCCAATCTACCTGTTGGTAATCACTCCCAGCCATTCTCAGAGTGAAGCAGTTCTGCTAGGAAAGGTATCTTGCTGTCCTCCCCCTACGAAGTTGTTCTAGCAAGCAGGGATAGCATATGTTAGCTGTTGGTCCCCATGTATTTCCATGTGCATTGGCAAGTCTCAGGATATCAGGAACCGACGCAAGTAGCTTTGGGGAAAGGAAAAGGAACACGGAAAGCATAAAGAAGTAAAGTTGACAGCAAGAAGTTCGATATGAATTAAATGTGAATTTTACATATAGAAAACAAGACCCTAGTATTTGTTACCTAGCTGGTCATAAATTTAAGATAATGGGATAAATATAAAATGTAATTCAATAGCAATGGTACTGAATCTAGAGTTGTAGGAGAAATGACTCAATTTGGTATTAAACTTTATGTTTCACACAGTAGAATGATCACATTTAAAGGACCAAAAGAGTAAAACAGAATATGCATATTCATCCTTCGCGTCTTTGTGTGAAATTTTGTTACATTTTCTGATATTGTATCACAACGATGGCTGTGTAAGTGGAGGGCTACTCTCTTGTCAAAAATCTAAAAACTGCCTCGAAACTCCATGTACCTTGCAATTCACAATAAAAATGCCAGTGCCACAGTACTAAAGAATTGGGCAATAAAGACAGATTAGTTGACTGGATGCAGTTACTCTGAATTATGACTTAGTTTGACTTCAGTTAATAAGTTTGTCTGACATTAGAATTATTGCACTCAAATACAGGTTAATGAGATTTAAACAGGTATTTCATCAAACATACAATAAAGATAATTGATTTCAGGTCTCAATTAGGAAAGAGGAAAGACTACTCTGTATTGCAGTACAATCCTGGAAGCCACAGATTTTAAGTTCCATCTTCTTTCGGAAGATGGAACAAGCAAGTGGTCTTCTAGGTATTTATTTCTTCCTCTGTGAAATACTGTTACTTGTTCAATGCAAAAGTATTGCAATACTTACCATTAAAGTTCTTTTAGCATTAAAAAAAAAAGAGTATGCCATTATAATTAGCAATTTAGGATACCATCAAGGTTATTTTAGTACAACACAGCGCAGGAGCCCGTTTACATTTCTGTAAGAAAAGGTCAGTATATTTTCTATGAGTTGAAGTCAGTACTTTCAGGTTTTCATTTATTTGTTCTGTTCAGTCCCTGTCTGCAGTACAAACACGACACTTCTACTATTTATCTCTCAAACGGAATTACCTTTTTTTTTTTTAAATTTTCAATTATTTATTTGTGTGTGCATGTTCATACTCTTAGAAAAGTTTTTCCTTTGGTTATTCCTTCAGTATGCTCAGGAATAACCATACCTTCCATTCCCAAGAGCTGAACAAACCCCACAGAATTCATGCTGAGCTAGAATCTGCTGGTTTAATTCCCTGCTGGGAGTCTGCCAGTTGGGAAACGCTGACCAGCAAGTACAGGTCTTAATCACACAAACCCAGAAGCTGTTGCCAACCTTCCCCCATTGAGAAGCATTTGCTTTCTAGTGTTCTTGATGAACAGATTATCACTCAAACATAATTTATTGCTGCTTTATATTGTAAGTAATTAAATGAAGAAACCTTTTAAACTCAAGGGAATTTTAATAGGTTACTTGCAAAATGTTATTGCAGGCAACAACTTGTACATTATTTTAGTTCCAAACCCACCAAAAAATTATACAAATCAGCATTGTAAAAGTGTCAAATTAATGCCTAACAGGCATTGCTGGCAGAATTAATTTCTAAATTCTAGATGTGGGGAAATGTTACTCATTTTTTTCCTTTTCCATTTTTTTTTAGAAAAATTTACAAGTGAAATATTACTACAAAAACTTTTTTATAAGGAATTTTTTGCAAAACATTTACATTTTTACCATCAACTATTTTTCTGTTTCAAAATCATTATGTAGATTTAATACCCTATGCTGCACATCAATTCTTGCGGGATGACAATTCAGTGACATGCATAAAAAAACACCACAAGGCATTAAAATGAAGACTTAAATACAAATATTGTTGCAATAAAACAGTTATAAAATTGAAAAATAGGACCTAAACATCATGCTTACCTAACTTTGACAAATTAACTTTTTCTCCTAGATTACACACTTTTATTACTGCTCTCGTGAAAGAATGTGATAAATAATGACTTAACACCAATTTCTAATGTAATCGGCAACACATACACGAACCTAACCAAAGAAAGTATATTGTAAGAAAAAAACTATTCTAACACTGGAGTTCTACCATGGTAAATACACTTTGCACTGATAATTACAATAAAGCAAAATTTTTAACGGTGGTAAAGGGAATGAACAGTGAAATGCCATTAAACAAGATACTACTGCACATCTGTGCCCTATTACTTACAACAGCAATATCCCACTGAGTCAAATAAAGGACATTGAAATTTACGATCCTTTTAAGACAGAAAAGTGGATTCAGAATGGTATGCAGAACAGACTGTCAAAATGTTTCTAATTCCAGCGGTAAAATGTGCACCTGCTAACACAAGTTAATGTACTTGAGATGCTATGAAGCCAACCAGATTTAGATTTTGATACATCTATAATAGGGATTCATTGCAGATTAAAAATTACTTCAGTTTCCTATCTGCATACATAAGTATGCATGAAAAAATTATATATGAAATGGTTGTGCAGAATGCTCATAACTTCAGTTTACAAAAATTGTTAACTTCTAGGAAACATGGTATTAACATTAGGAAAGTTTTTCTTTGCATAAAGAAATTTATAGCACTGATTGTGAAGCATAATGATAAAATATATATTTGACGTTTCATTTCCTATATAATAAAATTAACAGTTAATACTACCTAATGTTCATCTGTATTAAATGTCACATCTAATTGATTCTGATGTTTTAAATCCAGATACATCAGTTGAGTACTTTAAATAAAATATACAAAATAATGTACAAAACCCAACTAAAATTTAAAGACTCTCTTACAAGTCTACAAAAGCTTTAAGAAACTTGAAATTTATAACCACAGTGTAAAATTGTTTTTCTTTAATCTCAAAGCTTTTTATGTAAACTGAAAGTATAAAATACCTTCAGCTTAGTATTTTGCTACAAAGGGCTGGCCTAAAGTGTACACAGTGTAAACAATGATTGGTATTTCTCTTGCTTCAAAAATACAGAAAACACCACAAGATTGATAAAGTATTCAGATGAGAAGTGTATGTTTTGTGAGGGAACGCACAAGATATCTGTCATGTCTCTCAAACTAACAGCTCCCAGACACATTCTTCCTTTTGGAATTTGCAGGGGAAAAAAAAAAACAACCCAACCAACTTATCTTTCTTACACTGTACTTCCTTTAGCTACATAAAAAATATTCTGGTGTATAAATTTTTTTTAAAACTGGTCATGACAATTATTACCAAATGACTGTATGTGTAAAAAGTTACCATTTATGCTTATGGGAAGTAATTAAAAATCCTGAGTATGAAATATTTGGCCATCTTTCCTCCTTGTACATACTGGAGTTTTCACATACAAAATGCAGTTTGTTGTTGTTCTTTTTCATTTCCTCTATATTCCTATTAAACTGGCACATCTGAAAATGTAACCAAAGCTTTGAAATCAAAAGTTGTGGAGTAAAAAGATAACTATATTCCTCTTTCCCCAGTTTGTTTTGTGGTTGGAGGCTCAATGTACAACTTGATAGGTAACAGGTATTTATCACCAGCCCACAGATTATCCTTGAAGAGAAAATAAAGACAGTAATATGTAGGGGAAAAGAGAGAAAATGTTTACTTTCAATACCTTTTTTTGGTTAAAATGCAATAATTGATTCTTTTCTTTGGCTATTAAGTCAAAGCATAAAGAACTCAGCACATTAACCACAATATAATAACTAGTATTTACAGAGAAGATACTGGAGAATGAGCTACAACACTCAACTATCTGATTAATTTCCATGAATTCTAACAAAATTAAAACATTTAAATACTTAAGATGGAGTTTTTATGATTCATGTTACCTACGAGTTAGAAATGGACCATGGATGTTCTGAAATGTAATGAAATGAAATACCAAAAATTGACACAAAAGTTGCCATATTCATGTTTCATCCTACATAAAGATACCATTACTTTCGTAAAATCTTACGTTAATATCTTTCTATGGTTTTATCTTTCCTACTGTATATTCTAATTCTACATAACCTTAGCTCTCCAAACAAAGAGAGGAATTAGAACTCACTGATTGTCATTTATACACACTACTATAATGTAGTGGTCAAAATTAATCTGAGGTCCACCTCAGAACCACTTGAGACTTGAGAAAAGACGGCCAAAATCAACTGATGTGTTCTATGGACTGAACAGAAACCTAAAATATTTCCACTATCGTTCAACCTGTGTTCAGTTTTTCTGTGTCTTATGGGAAAAGAATGTTTTCATGAAAATACTACAAATTCGTTTTAAAAACAAAGTACCTCCATCAAATGATATTAATCCTAGTCAAGGTCCACCCTGTTTTACACTGATTTTATAAACACATTAATATACAATGCTAAAATAGGGGGGGAAGTTCATTTAAAATCATTACATGATATACAGACATATAACTAAAAAAGTACAGTATGGAAATAATATTCCCCCATCTGTTTATCCAGTACATCAATTTGCGCTGTTTGTATTTTTGACATTTTTGTTTCGTTGCACCGGTGTACACTTCCCATGCTGACCCTCCAACCTGGAACACTTAGAGAAGTCATGACTGAAAACATGATTTCCTGCTCTGTAATCCACTTTACCAGCCCACTTCCATATCCTGAAAGGATAAGTGCAGCACTAGGCGTCCATACAAATGATCCTTTCAGAATTCTTCCATGTTTGTTGAAACATTAGGGGTTGCTGGGTTCGAATCTTGAGAAATGGCAGCAACAGTGACAATTCTTGGAGAACCAAGAACCTCAGTAACTGAAGAGTCCAGTTCTCCTGAGGTAACAATAGCAAGGGCTGTTCCACCACCCTTCTTGTTCTGATGAGTTTTGACATGTTTTGAGAGATGGTCACTTCGCATAAACCTTTTAGAACATTCTGGGCACTCAAATCTCTTTTCACCTTTTTAAAAGAAGAACAAAACCAAAATGTTACTAACAGAAAGCATTGAACACTGCTTGATCATTTGAATCTGACTCTCTTCTATTCAACCTTGTGTCTTTAAAAGGATACAATGTTTTCTTCTCTCTGTGTCTGATCGTCAGGCATGTTCCGTTCAGCCACAGGCTTTTGGCAATCTACTCTTCTCTACTAAAATGCTACCAACAAATATTTGCTATGCTGTGATTACCTGGTGAGAAGTTTGAATTTCAGGTCACCAGAGAATTGTCCTAAACCTCCATAAACCTGACAGAGTAGGAGAGATAAAAGCCCTGAAAGAATGACTTGATAGCATTTTTTAAGAATACCTTTGTTACTTAGATTACAGTGATGAGAAGGGAATGTGGAAACATGAATCCCAAAGCTCCATGGGGACGTACGAAATCTACATCAAGAGAGACAAACCCAACCTACCATAAACCCCTGTCACTGTTCAAATGTAACTAGCACTTAAACTTTGAGGGTTACCTTCTGATGCTGTAAGTTGCAGCGGGGGGAGGAGGACAGGGACACACACTTTCTTCGGGCTAGAAATATGATGGCTGATAAAATTTTCAGTTTCTAAAAGGTCCATCATTTCAGGCTGAACTGTTAAAGAGAACTTGCTTTATCAGTTCTCACTTGAAACTTCAAGAAATTCCCAAGAAGACCAAATCTGATGTATGGACTAAGTTAACAAATTTCTTAAGGATTGAGCTAGTCCAAGTGAGCAAACGATGACCCTGCTCCATGGCCAATCCTAACATACATCAGCTATCTATGATAAACGGTCATCTTTTCCTAGCATAGGTACAGAAGAACAGTTGGTACAGAAGAACAGTTGGTACAGAAGAACAGTTGGTACAGAAGAACAGTTTGAACAGATGTCACGTTTCATTTATTTGATTTCAGTCAATTTGAACTGATGAAAACCAAAACCTACCTCTTCCTCTGTTTTAAAATTACTTTATTTACAATTCAAAGTAATTTTCACAGATCCTAATAAGCGAGAACTTTGATATCACTGTTTAACCATGGCTGCTATGATTCATACTTGCTGTACCACAGATTGAGAGCAGCCCCGAGGAGGACTTCANAAGGTATGGAGCTGTTGGAGCAAGTCCAGAGGAGGGCCACAAAGTTAATCAGAGGGATGGAGCACCCCTACTACGAGGACAGGCTGAGGGAGTTGGGCTTGTTCAGCCTGGAGAAGAAAAGGCTCTGGGGAGACCTAATTGCAGCCTTCCAATACCTAAAGGGGACCTACAGGAAAGACAGAGGGGCTGTTTACAAGGGCAGGGAGTGATAGGACAAGGGGGAATGGGCTCAAACTAAAAGAGGGGGGATTTAGGTTAGATATTAGGAAGAAATTCTTTACTGTGAGGGTGGTGAGGCACTGGAACAGATTGCCCGGAGAAGCTGTAGATGTCCCATCCCTGGCAGTGGTTAAGGCCAGGTTGGATGGTGCTTTGGGCAACCTGGTCTAGTGCAGGGTGTCCCTGTCCATGGCAGGGGGGCTGGAACTAGATGATCCTTGTGGTCCCTTCCAATCCAAACCATTCTATGATTCTATACAGAGAGGGCTAACCAACCTGTGTGGGTTCTTCTATGTCTTTGTAACTCATCACTCCTTGTAAATCGCTTGCCACAAAAGATCCAGTTGCATATAAACGGTCTTTCACCGGTATGCCAGCGCAGATGTGCTCGAAGATGAGATGTCTTGCCATAAACCTTTCCGCATCCTTCAATATGGCAGATATGTTGCTTCTTTTTTCCTGGCTCATTGCTGCCTCTAAAAAGAACAAATTTAAACAGGTAAATAATTATATTCTAAATTATTATTAGCTATTTGAAAAAATATTTCATGCTAATAGAGACAAATACAATCCCCTGTCTAAAAAGAAATATCTAAACATTCTTTCTAATAGAAAACATTAAAAATGCAGGCAATATAAGAAAATCTCATGCCCAAATGAGGCAAGCTGTGATAAGATGCCTAAGTACTGACAAAATTTACATTTACCTTCCTTCTCCTTCTCTGCAATTAGGACATGAGCAGGCAACTCTTCTCAGTCTCTTGCCAGGTTGCACCTCCTGGTCAGAAGCTTGTTGAGCTTGTTGCAGCTGCACTTGTGTTATCTGATCAGGACTAACAGCACCAATTGCTGCATTAGCAATGCCACCTACTGCTACAGTAACAGGAGCTATTGTGGCTTGCTGTACTTTAACTCCATCCTGTCCTTGCTGCTGACCTGTAAAATAAGAAAGTGTTTGTACCTTTTATTAGTCATTTCAATGAGTGAAATGCACAAATAAACTTTAAACGTTTTATAGAACAAAAATCCACCTAAAGTTAAGGGAAGCCACAAACCAAGGATTAAATCCAGCCCTTTTTCTGAAGCACTATGTATTGGGTTTGCATGGCGAGGTTTTGGTCGTGGGGGTCTACAGGGGTGGCTTCTGTGATAAGCTGCTAGAAGCTTCCCCTGCATTTGACAGAGCCAATGCCAGCCGGCTCCATGGCAGACCTGCTGCTGGCCCACGCCGAGCCGATCAGTGACGGTGGTAGCGTCTCTGGGATAACACAGTTAAGAAGGGGAAAGAATTGATGTGCAACAGCAACTGCAGCCAGAGAGAGGAGCAAGATGTAAGAGGAACAACTCTGCAGACACAAAGGTCAGTAAAGAAGGAGAGGGAGGAGGTGCTCCAGGCACAGGAGCAGAGACTCCCCTGCAGCCTGTGGAGATTGATAGTGGAGCAGATATACACCTGTAGGATGATGGGGTGTAGAGATTTCACCTGCAGCCTGTGGAGGACCCCATGCCGAAGTAGGATCCTGGCAGGACCTGTGGGTACATGGAGACGGGAGCCCGGGCTGGAGCAGGTTTGCTGGCAGGACTTGTGACCCTGGGGGGGACCCATACTGGAGCAGTCTGGTCCTGAAGGACTGCACCCTGTCGAAGGGACCCATGCTGGAGTAGTTCATGAAGAGGACTGTCTCCCATGGGAGGGACCCCATGCTGAAACCAGGGAAGAGTGTGAGGAAGAAGGAGTGGCTGAGATGAAGTGTTATGAACTGACCACATCCTCCATTCCCGCTGCGCTTCTCAGGGAAAGAAGGCAGTAGAGTTAAGAGTGAAGTTGAGCCCAGGAAGAAGGGACGTGTCAGGGGAGATGTTTTTAAGATTTAGTTTTATTTCTCATTATCCTACTCTGATTTGATTGGTAATAAATCAAACTATTTTTTTCCAAAGTCAAGTCTGTTTTGCCTGTGACAGTAATTGGTGACTGATCTCTCCCTGTCCTTATCGCAACCCATGAGCCTTTCATTACGTTTTCTCTCCCCTGTGCAGCTGCGGAGGGCAGTGACAGAGTGGCTTTGGTGGGCCCCTGGCCTTCAGCCAGCGTCAACCCACCACACGCTCCCAGAATACTTAACCTGTTATTTTAGATAGCCCCGCCTAATGTTATTTGTTATTAGAATAAGTACAAGACTGCAAATTACTGACTGATACTACAAAATGTGAACTAGTTTAGTAAGTGTTTTCTTTTTTTCAAAAGCTGAGATAAATGAGAAAACATGAAACAAAATCTTACAAATATTGTCTATTGCCAACTAATGTGTCTCTAATAACCTTTGAAAACATATCTTCATTCAGAAAACTACAATTAGCTAGTATTAAAAGCTGTTTTATGGCACATCCAGAATTGTCACTTCTCTTACTATCTGTCCTGAATCAACACAGAAACTTCCACAAAGAAAAAGAAATGTTGTAGGACTAGACTTGAACAAGGTAGCATACCAGAGCTTTGTCAGTTTGAGGCTAGTTGGTTGTGGTTTTTTTCAGGATTCTCCACCTGGGATGGGGTAGTCCTGGCTATATGTACAAAGTGGGGAACAAGAGGCCGGGGAGCAGCTCTGCAGAAAGAGATCTGGGGGTTTGGGTTGATGGTAAGTTGAATAGGAGTCAGCAGTGTGCAGTGGCAGCCAAAATGTCCAACAGTGTCCTGGGGTGCATCCAGCACAGCATAGTCAGCCAGTCAAGGGAGGTGATTGTCTCACCCTGCACTGGTGCAGCCCCACCTTGAGTGCCGTGTACAGTTTGGGCAACATCAAACTACTAGAGTGCGTCCAGAGGAGGTGATAGGCCTTGAGGGCAAGAGGTGTAATGAGCAGCTGAGGTCACCTGGAGAAGAAAAGACTGAGGGGTGACCTAATCACTGTCTACAACTTCATCAAGAGGGGCAGTGGAGGGGGAGGTGCTGATCTCCTCTCTGGTGACCAGTGACAGGACACGAGGAAATGGAACGAAGCTTCATCAGGGGAATTTCATGTTGGATATTAGGAAAAGGTTCTTCACTGAGAAGAGTGGTCAGTCACTGGAACAGGCTCCCCAGGGAAGTGGTCAGGGCACCAAGCCTGTCAGAGTTCAAGGAGCATTTGGACGATGCTCTCAGTCATATGGTTTACTTTTAGGTTGTCCTGCAAGGAGCAGGGAGTTGGACTCAATGATCCTTATGGATTCCTTCCAACTTGAGATATCCTATGATTTTGTTTTGCAGAAAGGAGTATGTTTTCAAGACAACTGAAAAAACAGCTTGGCTGAATTAAATGGAATTCTATAATTGGCCTAATGAATTAAGAATTTGTTTCATTGCACAAATTCATTGATCTCATTGGCTTTCTTGATCAAAGGAAATCAGGGTTACTGTCTTTATATATGGATGAGGGAAAGGCTGTTGATGTAGTCTACTTAGACTTCAGCAAAGCCTTTGACACGGTCTCCCACAGCATTCTCCTGGAGAAGCTGGCGGCCCATGGTCTGGACAGGTACACTCTTCGCTGGGTTCATAATTGGCTGGATGGCCGGGCCCAGAGAGTGGCGGTGAATGGAGTCAAATCCAACTGGAGACCGGTCATGAGTGGTGTGCCCCAGGGGTCGGTGCTGGGGCCCATCCTGTTCAACATCTTTGTTGATGATTTGGATGAGGGAATTGAGTGCACCCTCAGTAAGTTTGCAGACGACACCAAGTTGGGGGGAAGTGTCGATCTGCCGGAGGGTAGGATGGCTCTGCAGAGGGACCTGGACAGGTTGGATCGCTGGGCAGAGGCCAACGGGATGAGGTTTAATGTGGCAAAGTGCCGGGTCCTGCACTTTGGCCACAACAACCCCAGGCAGCGCTACAGGCTGGGAGCGGGGTGGCTGGAAAGCTGTGTAGAGGAAAAGGACCTGGGAGTGCTGATTGATGCTCGCCTGGACATGAGCCGGCAGTGTGCCCAGGTGGCCAAGAAGGCCAACGGCATCCTGGCCTGTATCAGGAATAGTGTAGCCAGCAGGAACAGGGAGGTGATTGTCCCCCTGTACTCAGCCCTGGTGAGGCCGCACCTCGAGTACTGTGTCCAGTTTTGGGCCCCTCACCACAAGAAAGACATCGAAGCCCTGGAGCGTGTCCAGAGAAGGGCAACGAAACTGGTGAAGGGGCTGGAGCACAGGTCTTATGAGGAGCGGCTGAAGGAACTGGGCTTGTTTAGTCTGGAGAAGAGGAGGCTCAGGGCAGACCTTATTGCCCTCTACAACTACCTGAAAGGGAGTTGTGGTGAGCTGGGGGTTGGCCTCTTCTCGCAGATAACTAGTGACAGGACAAGGGGAAATGGCTGCAAGTTGTGCCAGGGAAGGTTCAGGTTGGAGATGAGGAGAAGGTTTTTCTCGGAAAGGGTGGTCGGGCATTGGAACGGGTTGCCCAGGGAGGTGGTGGAGTCACCATCCCTGAGGGTGTTTAAGGAAAGGTTAGATATGGTACTTAGGGACGTGGTTTAGTGGGTAATAGGTGGTGGGGGGATGGTTGGACTAGATGATCCTTGAGGTCACTTCCAACCTTAATGATTCTATTCTATTCTATATTAAAGTAAAATAAACACTATTCCAATATAGGTAAGAAGTGTAGTTTCTTGAGCAGCAGCGTAGTATTATGTTTGCTCAAAAAGTTAGTACTATTTGATCTAAGAAAATAATGTGACAAACTAAATCTGACACAGAGATATGACTTCCAGTCACAATGTGACAACACTGAATGCCAGTCCTGCCAGTAACAGGAATGGGACAAAACATCACTAGGTGTTGCCATTTTCAAAAAATTGGTGCCTTCATACAAAAGGGAAATAAGAGGAAATACTACTTACTTATTGAGAGAGTGTAATGACCAACCAGAATTCCTTAGAATAGACTATAATATTAAGACTTGAAGTCCTCAGTATTGAAGCATTAAAACTTAGAAATCCCTTGGAGATAACATGACTCAGAGAGATTCAAACGGGTACACCAACTTACTTCTCAAGGATCTGTAATAGACCCTGTCAATGGGGATAAGACTGAGAAGAACACTCTCTGAAGTCTAACTGCCTAGCTACCGAGTGAGTTCATATACAACACAGCACGGGATAATGACTACTTCATTCACATGACTGCTGAGAAGCAATATATGTTTGGAGAGGCTATTTTGTATAACACCATGATAACAGCCATAGATGAAACCTAACACACACCACCTAACACCACCACATACATGCAGATAGGTTAGGACTAAAAAACGTGATATACAGAGAACCTCCCAAAGTGATTTGACCGTCCTCTAACAGACCACTGTTGGCTATAGAAAACAGAATAAATCTCTCTTGTGCCTAGATCTGTACCAGGTTATTTCCACCAGAAGCACTGACCAAATTTCCCTGAGTTATCTCTCTCAGTTTCTGTCTGGAAACAAAAATCTCTCTCTATTCTGTCTAGGATCTGCCTAGACATGAATAAACACGAATTCCTTGTTTTCTTAAGCAGGTCACAAATATTGACAGATGTTGAGTACTTCTGGTTCTCTGAAAAGAACAAGGACCAACCCAGAAGAGAGAATGTTTGAATCCCACTTGCTGTTAGACAGATAGATAGTAAAACAAAACATCGTGTGTCCCCCCCAGCCTCTTCCTCAAAAAACCCCTACACCTAAAACAAGTCTAGTATTTGCAGCAGAGGAACCATAGAAAAAGAACTGCAAGCTTCATCTTGAGTGCAGAGTCTCCATATGTCTAGGACAGAACAAAGTCTTTCTTTTCAGAATAG
Source organism: Psophia crepitans (assembly GCA_013399095.1). Lineage (NCBI taxonomy): Eukaryota > Metazoa > Chordata > Aves > Gruiformes > Psophiidae > Psophia > Psophia crepitans. The sequence continues at coordinate 303,324 of VWZZ01005204.1, read as the reverse complement.
CAATGTACCGGAAATAAATTTATTTTGCATATTCTAATGGGAAAGAAAAGCACCATGAGAATCCTTGAGGGAGAATATGATAGGGTAAGGAGAACATTGTGGTATAAATGCAAATAGTAATATCTAGTACTTGAGTCTAAGAATGGCAGAAAAGGACACAAGAGCTTCCAAAGAAAGTGCCAGGCCAGGGGCAATTCCTTGTCAGGCTGTTAAGCTGCTGAACTGCTGACTGAGTGTTAGGAGTAACCAGAGTCAAAAAAATGGTGATCATTTTTGTTATATCTAATGCTCATCTTAACATGATAATGTGGTTGCTTGTGTCGAAAACCAGCTGCAGGTTTTGGTTAGCCAAAGCTAATGAATTAGCAGGATGAACTCGCTCAGCTTGTAGTCTTCCACAGAACACAAACCACTGTCTCTCTGTTAAACATACCCAAGATGCAAACTCGTTTAATTCTTAAAGCAGCACTACAAATGATGAGTCTACGAATGGTCACTGCAAAAGTTAAAGATGTAACAGATATTATGGCCACATCTATTGCAGCCTTTTATGCTACTTTCACTATCAGTCACATTTTCAATAACATTAGTAACAATTATCCTTTGTCATTACAGTCTGTTAGAGGGATGACTCCATGCATATCACAAAGTCCTGTTTGAGCAAAAAAGGTCCTGGGACCTAACCAGTGCGAGGTCAGAACACAGCTGCAGAGCATAATTTTCTCCCAATTTTCCCTCTCTCTTACTTTCTTGAACTGATAGTAAAGTTTCAATGCAACCTTCCCCCAGGCTGCCAGACCAAGGCTTTTCAAGTAAGATGTGAATTGAGGCACTTGAACCCTGAAAAGGATGACTCCTTTCTTCACTCTACAGCTAGTGCTACAGTGATTAATGCCCAACACATACCTCTTGCTGGATTTGACCAGTCCACATTTATGGGGAAGCCTGTTCTGCATTTATTAAAATTCAATATATTGTGCTGACTCAATACAAACCAACTTTCAGTCTCTAAGTCATGAGACAATCACCCATACAAGGGTCTTTAGATACTTCTTCAGAATATCAAGTACCACTGCTGACACATGCTTTATCTGCTCCAAACTTTCCCTACCCCATATGAGGACCACACATATCTTGGGGTATAGAATACATGCTACTGAGCTACAACTTTAATGTATTTATGAAACATAATATGGTGATACACCTGAGTAGAAACTCTTCACAGTAACTGTACAGGTGACAATAAAAATACAAGAGAGAAAATGTCAAAAGTAAGGTTGCTCAGGCAAACAATTATATTATCCATACGGTTTCAGTTAAACAGTAATTAAATGACTGCTCTTTAGAAGGCATTAACAAAGTTACTACATTTTCTAATGTGAATGCTGATTTTCTTCTTTAAATTAATCTCACAGTTGTTATTTTAAACTGCTTTCCCTCAGATTCCACTTACTAAATTCAGAACAGAAGGTTCTAAAACTCTCAAAATATCACAGAAATAGCCTTATTTAAAGATCCAGACCACAATATTCAATAAGAAAATCTCTCCTTTTTGAGGTAAAAACATAACTGAAGGAAGCACACATATCTGACAAATATTCTTTGCCAGAAATTTACAAAGTTATCAGAAAACACCAGGAAGTTCACTAATGTAATTCCTGGACTTTATTTTTGTTTGGAACTCCTGAAAGAGCATCCCAACAAGCTAGTACACTAATAGCATACAGGATAGAAAGAAAATAATCTATTCTCATTTTAAAGTTGTTAAATATAAAATTCTTTATTCTTAGTCTTTGAGAGTAAAATGAACATATTTTAGAGCAGCTGAAAAATCTTTCCTCTTGAAGAAAAAATCAGAAAATTTTCAGAAAACAATGGACAGAACACACCTAGGTCTGAATCTCAAGTAAGCCTGCTATAGTCTTGAGTTGTATGGGATCGAAATTTTTTTAAACTGTATACTAGAATCCACTATGAATCACTAAGGGCTGTAACCTTGATATCATTTATACTTATTAAGGGAAGATAAAGAAGTTTCATTATTTCCCAATATTTTATTCTAAAACCAGGTGGCTGAGATACTATTTACCACACAGGAAGAGAACGATCTCCTCACACTTTCTAGATGGCGAAGAAAGACCTATTAAAAATAATCCATATGACTTTTTACTAGGGGCATTAAAATACCATTTAAAGCCTTCCAAAAATTCTGCTACAATCATGAGATCACTTGACATTGCTTCTTCTTGACATGCACCAAACCACAAGACTGATATCACTATACTTCACCATTCATAATCAAACCTTTCAGTAACAAAAGCTCTCATGTTTCAATGCAGATTTCAGAAAGAGGTCAAAACAAATCATTAGGTGAGGAAACAAAGCCACACTTCAGTTCATCTGTTATTCTATATGACTTGTCAAACCAGTCACCGCACATTTACAGCTGCTTTTAGAAGATAAAAAGTTTTTTCAAGTTCCCATGATTTCTTTAATAGCGATTTCCTGAAATTGCAAAACATTCGAGATTAACAAAATTATCACTGAACTTGTGTATGACTGAACTTTATTGTACATGCTGTCAGGTTACGTTAAGTTACAACAAAACTTTAGTGCACAAAATAACACTGATACCAACTACTCCACTGCATTTCATTTTCTCTCAGGTCTAAGTTCTCTGTTTCTTTTGGATGGAAACCATTTATCTGACCACCGGACAATACGCAAACAACAAGGCAACCTGATACGATATTTATTTTGCAAATCAAGTGCAAAAAGATTCTCATTCATTGTAATATTGCATATATGATTATGACTGAAGGTAATTAAGAATATTATAGAATTTTTTTAAGCTTCTCAAATAGAAGAACTTCCATGAATTTAGTCACTAATCTTTCCCATTTAAGCAGTTAAGTAAATGTATTACTTATTGTGACAGGATACAGGATTATCAAGATAATTGACTGGACACCCTTTGTTCTTCAGCATCACTGAAGAACAAAGTTCCAATTCTGCAGCAAAACTGCATCTTAACAGTTACAATTCATATACACTTTCCTGTACACAAGTCTGTAACCCATTCATCCGAGAAACCTCAACAATGTTAAGTAATTACAATGAAGCCAAATAATATATATACACGTATATCTCAATCAATTTTAGGCTTCAAAGCTAATTTGCAAAATAGTAACTCCCATAATATCACCTGCATGATTAAAGAAAGCTAACATGTCGTACCTCAGAAGTATTTTCCTAAGGAGCAACTGATGACTGAAGATCATGATTAGGTTTGGCCATCCATTGTAAGTTAAAACAAGTGTCCTTTTACTGCATATTGCACCTGCATTCCTGTTCTTGTTCACCTTAAGCAGCAAGCATTAAAAGCTACTCTTTGAGGCAATGTTCTGTTTTTCTGGTAGGATAGAGCTGATTTTCACAAGAAATTGGGAGGGGATGCAGCCAGGACAGCTGACCCAAACTAGCCAAGGGGATATTCCACACCATATGACAATATGCTCATTATAGAAGAGGAGTTGGCTGGGGAGGAAGGGTTGCTGCTTGGAGACAGGCTGGGCACTGGATTAGTGGTGAGCAAATTGCATTGTGCATCACCCGCTTTGTTTATTCTTTTGTTAGTATTGTTGCTGTCATTTTCCTTTGCTGTTCTAGTAAACTGTCCTTATCCCAACCCATAAGTTTTACTTTTTGCTTTTAATTCTCCTCATTCCCCTGGAGGGGGTGGGGCAGGGGGAGGAGTGAGCTGCTGGCTGGGGCTAAACTACAACAGCCTTTTTCAATTTAATTTATCAGCTACTCTCACCCAAAATCAAATCCCCTTGAGGTACACACCCACCAAGTGCACCCAGGTCCCTGAGCAAAAGCAATCCTGCAGATGGGCCTGCTTTTGCCTGAAGCAGGAGTAACCCAGACTCTATTCCCCAACATATTCTTCATGTGCACTACAGGGACTTTATTCCCTTCTACTGTACATTAAAAGTTTTGATTAGGCAGGGCCAGTTTGATTAGTAGAGCCCCAGCATTGACTAACCATGTTGCCTTTGCTAAATGTGTGTCCCACTGTCTGAGGGTCCCAGCACCCATTGCTCTCAGTGCAGTTCTTAGCAGCCCATTGTACCGTTTGGTTTCCCCAGAGGCTGGTACATGACTGGAGATGTGATACACCCACACCATGCCGTGCTCTTTGGCCCAGGTGTCTGTGGGGTTGTTTTGGTTGGTTTTGTCCCATTGTCTGACTCAGTTCTTATGGTAGTGGCATGTTGACACAGGACTTGCATTTCAAGGCCCAGGATAGTGTTCCAGGCGGTGGCGTGGGACACAGAGTATGTTTCCAGCTGTGAGGTGGTGGCTTCCATCACTGTGAGCACATGGCACTTGCCTTGGCAGGTTTGTGGGAGCGTGATGTAATCAATCTGCCAGGCCTCTCCATATTTGTATTTCAGCCATCGTCCTCCTTACCACAGGGGCTTTAACCGCTTGGCTTGCTTGATTGCCGTACATGTTTCGCATTCATGGATAACCTGTGCGATAGCGTCCATGGTCAAGTACACCCCTCAGTCATGAGCCCATCTATGTGTTGCACCTCTTCCTTGATGGCCTGAGGTGCCATGGGCCCCCTGACCTACACCTACTTCACCCTTATGTTGCCAGTCCAGATCCAGCTAAGCCACTTCAATCTCAGCAGCCTGATCCACCTGCTGCTTGTTTTCATGTTCCTTGGTGGCCCAGCTCGTGGGTACATGGGCATCTACATGATGGACTTTTACAACCAGCTTCTCCAGCCCAGCAGCAATATCTTGCTACACTGGGGCAGCTCAGATGGGTTTGCCTCTGTGCTACAAGTTGCTCTGCTTCCATTGCTGCAGCCACCCCCTACAGGGCATTTGTCACCATCCATGAGTCAGTATAGACACAGAGCATCAGCCACTTCTCTTGTTCAGCAATGTCTAAAGCCAGCTGGATGAATTTCACTTCTGCAAACTGGCTCTTTCAGCAGTTTCTGCAACTTGCCCATACAACAGCCTTCTACCTCTGATGCTTTCCCACAATGCTTCGCCCTGTTCCAGTGCAGTCTAGACCAGCCCACGGCAAATGGTGGGGCTTTGTTTCCACCCCTGGGGCAGTCGGTTCCAGCTGTACTGGATGCCCCTCCAAGTGAAAGGGGCACTCTTTCCACCTGCACTCTGCCACCAAAGAGACTGAGAAAAACACATTAGTAATGTCAATGGTGGTGTACCACTTGGCTGCCTTTGACTTCAGTTCACATTGCAGTTCCAGCATGTCCGGCATGGCAGCACTCAGTAGTACCATGACTTCATTCAGGCCACAATAGTCTACTGTCAGTGTCCACTCCCTATTAGACTTTCACAGTGGCCACATGGGACTGTTAAAGGGTGAGCAGATTCTACTGATCACTCCTTGGCTTTCCAAATGATGAATCAGCTTATGGATGGTTGGTGTCAGTTGGTACCATGTTGTTGTTGGTGTACCATTCTGGTAGCAACTGCCATCTTCAACCCTGAGCAACCCCACAAGAGTTGTCAGAAGACCCTTCTGGTATTTTCTCCAACTCTAAGGCAGCTATGTCAAAACCCCACCAGCACCCTTTTGGGTTCTTGAAATATCCTCTCCTGAGATAGTCTATGTCAAGGATGCCCAGGGTCCCTGGGCCAGTCACAACAGGGTGCTTTTGCCACTCATTCCCGGCTAGGCTCACTTCAGCCTCCAGCACAGTGAGCTGTTGGGCTCAGCCTGTCACTCCAGAAATAAAGATGGGTTCTGCCTCCTTAGAGTACACCGTGCACCAACATCCACTAGAGCCTTATATTCTTGTGGTCTGACGTGCTAGGCCATCAGAACCACACAACCCAATAAACCTGGCTGTCCCTTTTCTGCACCTGGCTGGAGGCAGGGCCCCTCTAGTCCTACTCATCATGTTCGTTACTCACTTCTTGTAAAAAGGACTTGAAGTTCCTTCAGGAGGATTGTAAGTATAATCAGGCCTTCCACTCAGTCTGGGGAACTGCCCGCTGGAAACTGGAGTGGCATTTTTCCTGGAAGAATCCCCTTTTGTGATTGTTTTTCCTTGAAACTCATATACTCGTTCCTTTAGGGTCAAGGTAGGTTTTCCATCCTGCTTCCTCATGTCCTCTCTGCAGTCATGTAGGTAAAACCACAGGGTGCCTTGTGGTGTGTACCCTCTATATCCTCTTTCTTGATCATAGGAACGCTTACTCCTAATAGTCGAGATACTGCTTGGCACAGGTGGGGAATAGGACATATTCTCTCTGTGGTGGCCAACTTGGGTGGATGATGTATGTCATCTTCACTGAAGTGATACCTTTCCCTCATACATGACAGGTCACCTCCAGAGGCTGAGGGCTTGTGTCTTTTGCTCAATTGCTTTTTCAATGCCCCCTTCCCTAGACAGGGATCCCAGCTGCTCGGCTTCTCTACCTTCCAATTACAGGCTACTGGCCCCATTATCCCAGCACTGGAGCAGCCAGGTAATACTGTGCTCATCTGGATGGCGGCTGAAATCCTTTTGCATATCTCGCAGCTAACTCGGAGACAGAGATCGGGCGATGACCTCTGGTTCTGCTTTTTCCTCCTATTCTCGTGATGGTCCTGGTTCATCATCATCCCTTGCTAAGCAAACTGATTTTTTTGGTGTATTTCTTCTACTGTGTAGGGGTGACTGATACCAGCATCTGTTGGTTCCTTGGTTCAGCTGCACTGCCTGTCACTGGGGTTTGAGTAGCCACAATGCTTGTTGGTTGGTATTCCCTCTCTTCTCCCTGAGGGTACTACATAATACCAAGTAGCATTTGGCAGATACTGTCTTTGGAATAGCCATAACATTTTCCTTTCAAATATTCTATCACTTTATCAGGGTCCTGTAGTTGTTTGGCAGTGAAGTTTCAAACCACCGGAGATGAGAATTTCTCTAGATAACTGCTCACATTCTCCCAACTGCCATGCCACCCATGACTATCCAGCCTCAGGGCAGATCTCAGAGTGGTATTCTTAAAACAATTTTTTGTAACCCTAAACAAGACCTGAAACACATTCAGGAGACATTGCAATAAGAGCATACTGGCTTGGCCATCCCAAAGGTATTAAAAAATGTCAAAAGCTATTGTTACTAGCATGAAGGAAAAAGGGGAGGTGAAAGAGTGGGAGAAAATATCCCCCTCATCTTCCTCATAGATTGGGTGCAATTATTAATGAATTCCAAAAGATGTTGTCCAAGATACAGGCATGACAGCAAGGCCCCATACAAATACCAACTTAACCTCATGACCACTGATGTTGTTATAAGTTGATATTACACAGTACAGGAAAATGAGAATCCTGATCCCTCTTCCCAGAGATGATAAACAGTACCACAGGGAATACACACAGCAAGTAAAGGTTTACATAACACAGCCACGTGAACAAACAAAACACCACTGTGATCAGCAACTATTTAACTAATATAATAAATGCATACAACAAATTTGTTTTAGCATGTCTCTGGTCAGATCTGTCCCTATTTCAACCCTTCAGGCCCCACGCTGAGCACCAAAAAGGACTGTCATGGTTTAGCCCCAGCAGGCAGCTCAGCATTATGTGGCTGCTTGCTTACTCTTCTCCCCCACAATGGGATGAGGAAGAGAATCAAAGAAAAAAAGTAAAACTCACAGGCTGGGATAAGGACAGTTTATAATGACAGAATAGGAAAACAACAATACTAACAAAAGAATATACAAGGTATGTGATAAACAGTGCAATTTGCTCATCACTGACCTGATGCCCAGCCCGTCTCCAAGCAGCAACCACTCCTCCATGGCTAGCCCCACTTCTATATCAAACATGACATCATATGGTACAGAACATCCCTTTGCCTAGTTTAGGTCAACTGTCCTGTCTGCGTCTCCTCCCAGCTTCTTATTAAAATTAACTCTATCCTAGCTGAAAACGAGGACACACAAATAGGGCAGAAATGGAAGAAAAGGACTTAATTTCAGTGATCCACTGAAATCATGGGAGTCAAGCTTTACAAAAACAAATCTTGGAAGGGAAAGAAATTTAATACTAAGAAAAGGACACTTCCAGTTTCTGGTACTTAGTTCCCCAGAACAATTTGTATAGATTTCCTGTTGCTCTTGTGCAACCAGTATTCAGCAGTCAAAAAGATGACATCACCATTAATGACAGAGTTCTCGGTAGCATGCACCTTACTGCAAAATCTGAGGATCACTTTGCAAAAGGTACCTAGAACTAGACTCACTAGTGTTGCAAAAAATACAAATATTCGTTCACCTGCATATTCTAAAAATGAAAGAAAAATCAGAATTCAGTGTATATTACTATAGGACAGCTGCAGCCTGCAGAGTTCCAAAGCTCTACAAACATCAGAGCTAATGCGGCAACTCATCCATTCAACAACTTACTGATGCAAAGCAATGGGAAAAGAGGTTTCTCATCTCCCCTTCCCCTGCATACACCAAGTACCATCAGCTTGCAAACATCCTTAACTCTAACATTTTTTTTCCACAATGACATATAGATAACTTATAACAACATTTTATATACATACATTGACTTTTATATTTATAATTCAATATATATTTCTAATTTATTTATGTATAATATAATACTTTAAGGTATCATCAAGATTTAAAAATTTTTAAAAAAGCCCGTGGCGATAGTTTATAGTCAGACATCATTTTCTTCCTATAGTGTACTAGAAGGAGGTTTCATGCTGAACAATGAAGTGTAAATCTTATCTTAAAATTAAATATATCTGAAGACAACCTGAGTTTCAGTATTTACACAGAAGATGATGTAATTTGGAGCTACTTTTATGGTACACCGACAATTCTGCCCTCTGTCCTACCCCGAAGCAGTGGTTTATGAAGAAACGATACATGACAGAGGAAGAATTCCCCAGAACAGAAACTGTACAAGAGCTGATGCAAGGGACACACACATTCTGTGGAGAAGATCAGTTTGGAGTACAGAGAGGAATTGGATCCACCCAGCTACTACAAGAAATTTGTGTTATCAAAGCACTGTGTCCAGAAACTGGTACAAGCAGAAAGTTTCCAGTGCAAACCGCAGCATCAGCTGGACATCTCTTTTCTAACTCCTACAGGGGCATTGCAGCAAGTTTCTATCTTTTGCCTGTTGCTGGGTTTGATAGAGGAATATTTTGGAGGACAGGATAACAAGTTCTTATAAATCTTATCAAGTGGCTCAGTGTCCTCAAAAAATTACAGAACAGCATCATAATTAAGCTTAACTTCTGTGGGGAAAAAAGCATGAGATGGAAGGCAGTAAAAATAAGGTTGAGGGTTTTAAACACCTTAAAAACTTGAAGTCTTCTTCCTTTTGTGCAAAACACTTTGGCAACATAAGGACAAAAAATACCCAAGAACTTTCACGAAGGTACTTAATGACTTTTCAAAAACATAGGCTTTACCCAAGTGCTTTAGGACAACCTTTAGGACAACTTCAGTACTTTGAGACAGAAGATAAGTTTTCCCAGCTGGTAGTATCTTTGATTAAACTGAAAACCAGTTTTCTTTTTATTACTTTATTAAACACAGTAAAGAGCTACCACAAATACAACACAAAGACCTATACAGAAACAACATAAAAATCAACCACAGACCTACAGTTTCACAAAGCCTTGTGCAATCAAGTAGCGGTTTCAGTCAAAGCAAGGCAATGCCTCTGTTGTTCTGGATGCTGTGGCTTCAATGGAAAGAAAATATGGCCAATTTATTAGGTATTCTAAAGAAGGAGTTGGAAACAGAAAAATAAGCTGTTATACTACTGCTAAGCCAAGACCACCCTTCCAAAAAAACACCTGATTTTCATCATCATTAAAAAACAGGCAAAAAGAAAAGTGTATTTAGGATGAGTGTTCAAGAACACATCTCTGCAGATGAACACAAGTGGTTCCATGAGCACCAAGCCTTAGAGAAAACAGATAACTGAAAACCCAAGTACCAACTATGCTGCAGAATGTCAGATGTACTGCATGGAAACCAGCAGTAGATCTAAGAAACTGAGGTTTTTAAGTTTACTTTTATGGAACATCTCCCTCTACCCCATTGCCCCACCCCAACTCTCAGGTTATTCTACAGCTTACAACCACAACAGAACGTGGCCCGGTTCTTTTTTCCACTTCTTCCTCTTAACTCTGAAATAGGGATAGGGCTAGAAAGAAACTTGTTTACTATTAGTCTCTACAGTCTGACTACAGGAGTTCAATACCTCACAAACTTTAACATACACAAAAATTTTAACATGCTTCTGCCATATGAAAACTAAAATACTGGTCTTGGGGAGTGTGTTTTTTAGCAGTTCTCTTCAATTTCTGTATATTACCATGGAAATAGTAATAGCCTAATATTGAAAGGACAGGAGGAGGCTGACATGAAAAATTGCAAGGTAAGTTCCCAGTACTTTGGTTTTTTGGGGTAGGGGTTTTTTGGTTGGGTTTTGTGGGTGTTTTGACTACAGTTCAGCTAGCTTACATATTTTACACTTGACTAGAAGGTTCATGAATGTCCTTGAAATAAACATTTTGGCTCTATGAAATGTTATCTTTATATTGATCAAGATAAAAATAAATATGCCTCTATGCACAGGAGGGATTAGTTAACAGGTACATATATGGAAAATCCTTTCAACAGAAAGAAAGATAGCTGACTTTAAAACTACGTTAAGTTGTATAGCAGTTGATAATTTACTCAGAATAAAACTCGACTCTGGCAAGGTAATCAAAAATTATCAGGAAAAACAAAATTCATATGACATTTTTAAAGATCTTTTACAGTAAGACTAAATATGAGACACAAGCCTTGGTTTTGTAACAGCCTATGGGTAGCTAAACTAACCAATACAAAGACTAATTTGTTTATTAAAGATATAAAAACTGTAGCTTTGTTATAGCCTTCACTAGGCACGGACCAACAAAGCTACTTATTATAGGATCACAAAAGAAGGGTCATGTAAATCTCTAAGATCCAATCCCTTAGAACTTCTGCCGTTGTCTCCCATAACACTGTTATCCCTATAAAACCACACGCTTAATCTTCCTTTTCGGTTCAGAACAAACTGAAGAGCTTGATGTTTTTGTTAGTTACTTCCTGATGACCAAAGAAACAAGACAATCAAGGCCCTTATTTCTTAAACTTCAGTACTTTGCTCAAGGGAAAAGTGGTCACATCATCACTTCAAACTACTCTGTAATTAAGGAAAGTCAGACTTGTACCTAACATGTATCGCAAGGTTTTTTTGGTAAGAGGATATTAACTGATCATTTTCTCTTTACAAGAAGATGATACTAGTCTGCCAATCTATTAAGATTAAGTATGCATGCTGGGATAACATGGTTTACCAGTGACCAGCTGATCAAGGTATATGACTATTATCCACTGTCAGTAGCATTAAACATCACTGGAAACTCCATTCTTAAGAATGGATGCATACAGAAATCCATATAACTATATAATTATACCCCACACTAACTTAAGCCTGTACTGAAATGCTACATTTCTCAAGAGACTGCAGATGTCCAAAGCTATCATTTTGGTGAAAGTGTCATGACAAGAGCAAAATGTTCATTATAAAAATTACATTTTGTTATGCAGTTCTGACTACTTCCAAAGCTACAGCATGTAAATAAACAAAGTACTTTTATTAACTAAATTATCCATTAAAATCACTGACCATTTAAAAAAAAGTAGTTGTTTTTCAGCAACATTGCTTATACTTGAAATTAACATTCCCCTTAAAACTCGACACACTGTTCCATATATAGTCACATTTTTTAACAGTCACGACTGCCATTAAACATTTTTAATATATTAAAACATAAGCACTGATTTATCTTACCTATGAGTACCAAAACCATATGAAGCTAAGTACTCCGTAATTTAAGGAAGCTACTGAAATCAGATTTTGAATGTGCCTCTTGCTGCCCCCTGGCCCTGGATGGTAACGGAAGAACAAGAAGGTTGGCTTAGTGTGGATCTAAGCACACTTAAAAATTAAAAAAAATATTAACAGTCTGATGAAGACGTACAGTATCACCAAGTTTGCTTGCTTGACATGTTCTGAACAAGAAAGTTCAGCCATTTAATCTCCTGCTCTATATGCCCTGATTTCTGACAACAGGGAATGAGGGAGGGGATGGCAAAACCTGACGTTGTCAGACTGCACCTGTACTGACGACATTTTTTATAACACAACATATTCTAATAGGGAAATAAAGTTTGACTAACATTCTTCTTTGAAGACTTAAGAACTTACATTTCATTCTTGAAGTTAATAGCATAGAAACAGCTCATTAGAAACCTGTTTCACCTCACAATTATGAGCAAAGTTGGTACTTGAAATGCTTCCCCTTCCCACTTCATCTAGAAGTAATGATGAAGTCATACCTTGCTACTCACAGGTCAGGCAGAAAAGGCTTGTTTTATTGAGGCATTTTTACCAAGTTAGTCCCCGTGGGCAATTTAGCTGAACAGGTAGCTTGTGCATTCCTTACATATCGAGTTCAGTAACAGTATATGGATACTTTATTTTTAAGCTATTATCACCAAGACAAACATTTGTTTTCACCAGCATAGTGTGTTGTTAAACTGTTTCTGCCACTATTTTGAACTTCAGTTTAAGAAAATCCCGCAGCCAAACCAATTTTGTCATTAGAGGACTAAATGCTTCTCCTATAATTGCTCTGAAGCATTGAAAAGGACGCCAGTGCTATAATATTTAGAACATTGTGGTTCTGCAACAATTCTCAGCTCAGGGCAACCTGAGAACAGTTGTAAGTGACCTTCCATGACTTTGGAAAACAACACCCTCAGAATGCCAAGTAACACACTGTGAAGAAAAAAACACAACAAGAAAAAATCCTGCTTTTTTTTCTGTTTTTATGGAAAGTAGCTCAGTTCTTTGTACTTATCTTTTTACTGCAGATTCCATAGCTTGCAGCTTGTTTCTTTTGTTTCTTTCAAGGTGTTTGCTGCAGCTTGCTTGCCAGCGAACATCCATGGAAACGCTGAGTTTTACTCAAAAAAAAAATAATATTGTGCAGCCACCATCCTTCAGCTCCTTTGACTTCCACTCTTGGTATTCATATTCGCCAGTTTTCTTCTACATACTGTGGCTATTTTAAACGCTTTTCACCTTGTTACCACCTACAGGCATCCCTCCTTGCTTAGCTACACAACTCACCAACTTCTGCTTCTACACATACTCACTATTAAATTGACACAAGCAAAGGAGAATCTTGTCACGGTTGTTCTGGATGGCATCCCTTCCCTCAAGCATATCAGCTGCACCACTCGTCTCAGCATCATCTGCAAACCTGCTGAGGGTGCGCTCAATCCCACCATGTCATTAATAAAGATAGTGAACAGTACTGGTCCCAGTACAAACCCCTAAGGGAAACCACTCTCCATTTGGAAATTGAGCCATTGACGCAACTCTATGAATGTAGCCATCCAGCCAATTCCTTATCCATCAAGCAATTAATCCATGAAACCCCTAACTCTCCAAGGCTATTGTGTGGGACCATGTCAAGGGCCTTACATAAATCATGATAGATGATATCAGCTGCTCTTCCCTTACCTATACCAGTCAGTCCACAGTAGAAGGTGGCTAGACTAGTCAGGCATGATTTGCCCTTTGTGAAGCCACGTTAGCAGTCTCTAATCACCTCTCTGTCACCGATATGCCTTGCAATACCTTCCAGGAGGATCTGTTCCATGATCTTACCAGGCACTGAGGAGAGGCTGACTGGTTGGTAATTCCCAGCGTCCTCTTTTTTACCCTTTTTAAAAAATGGTTGTGATGTTCCCCCTTTTCCTGTCAGTATTCCTGAATTACATGCATTCAATCTTATGTACCATTTTATTCCTTTTTTAAAGAATTTGGTAGAATGTTTCAAACTCCTCTGCAACGTCTGAGCAGGAATGATAATACCTAAACAATGTCTTCAGTCTTTGAACAGCAAGTCATAAAACTAGTGACTGTCACACAAGAGGAGTTAATAAAGAAGGAAAGTGAAGAGAAAGCCTTGAAGACAGGCTGAAGACAGATGCAGACAAATGAGAAAAGGCATGTGAATACAGGAGTGAACCTGGAGGTACTGACAAACTGCAGAAATACTAATAGTAGCATGAAAAAAGTAGCTGCTCAAGGAGAAAAATGCCTTAGTAACTCACATTAATACAGAGTATGAAACAGAAGGGTAGTATTCATTATGTTTTTAAAGTGTCCCAAGAAGAACACTTGGTATTTGACTTAATTGTCATTAATAACTGTTTTAGAGTCCATAGCACATCCCTGTAAAAGGCTTAAAACTCTCCACTTCCAGTATTGCCAGGCAACACTGTTCCACAGAACAGAAGTCATCCCTCCAAGTCATTTTGGTGGATGAACTCCAAATTCCCCAAAATTCAGGCCATGTCAACCACTTATCTTAAACAAAACAGCATGAACTTGAGTTGCAAGGTGATGGAATCTGGTGACTTTTGCCTAAAGCAAGTAACAAAGCTTGGACTAAGCATACATAAAATAGAAGTAATATTTTTCACAATTTTGTAAGTGTCTCATACACTTTGGTATGGGACAAACCATCATCATGTAACACAGATGTATAATTAAGGTAGATATAAGTCTGATCTATTACTTTATTTTTCCATAAGAAACAGTGAATTATTCTGAAAAGACAATCTCCTCCACTACCACTAGGTTCCTCACTGTCACCAAAAACAATGAATAAGTTCTGAAAAAGCTTGTGACCTCTTCTGAAGGGTCCAGTGAAAAAATCCTACAGGCAGAACACACAACTTTTACAGGGAAGCCATTAATACTCAGCATTCCATTATAGTGCAGCTGGTCTGTTTTATCTCACCCTATATTTTTCAGCATCCACAACTGTTCACATTCTGTGCTATTCCTAAAACAAATACACCTCCAAGCCCAATGCACTGAGGGACAAGGAAGCTTAGCCCACTGAAAGGAAATGGCTTTAGGAACTATATATTTTCTTAGAGCCTTCTAGTACTAAAACAAGTTCCCTTCCACATAGTCACTTATGTTGTCAATTAATACACCCAAATAAGAAGGCCTGAAAACAAGCTTTTAAAAGGTAAAGGATACCTTATTTTAAGAAGGGGATAGGGGATGGGGTGGACCGAAGCCCTTTGAACTTGCATCTACAGATATCACAACAGAAGCCTTGAAAAAAGGCAAGGGAATTGTGCAGTACCTGCAAGTCCTCAAGCTCATAGGGGCTAAATTCAGGAAGTCACCACTTATCAACATTAAAGGGGATCGTGTTCCACAGGGAATCACGTACAAAACAACTATTCACACAGCACAGAAGAAATGCAGTTTACTTTGTACAGAACTAGCCTGCTTCAAGGCCACAACAGGTACTGATCTCATAGCAAAGCAGGTATTTGTAGATCCCTGCATGTTCAAGTAAACAGAGTTGCTTTTATGTAATCTGCTGTTTGATTAGCTCTTAATTAAATAATTGTTTAAAGGTCTGTTTTTAAGGCTCAGATACTTAGTTTCTATCTTCTCACCCAGCTTTCTTCTGTACATTTAATTACTTCTTTGGCTGAGACTCTGTACATCATCTCAGCAAAATTTTACAGAATCACAGAGTACTGTAGATTGGAAGGGACCTTTGGAGGGCACCTAGTCCAAATCCCTGCTCAACCAGGACCACGTAGAGCAGGTTGTCCAGGACCGTGTCCAGACAGCTTTTGAATATCTCCAAAGATGGAGAGTCCCCAGCCTCTCTAGATAACCTGTGTCAGCACTCGGTCACTCTCACAGTACAAAAGTGATTTTCCTCTATATCATTGATAATATTGAATGAGGTTTCCCTCAGGCCAGAAGGTGAAAAGATGTGAAAACTTCCCTGCTTTGCCCTGCTTTTTGACCACACACAACATACAACCTAAACTGTGATACTTACCAAGAGCAACATTTGAATTTTCATTTGAAAACCAGAACAAACCCAAACATCTTTACTGATCTTGCTCAGTTAACAGTAGAGCCTATATACCTTGGGACCAAAGACTTTTGAGTAACAAAGGTTATAAAGAACTGACCGAAATATAATATTTACTTGAAGATTTTAATATTTTTCTTCCCAAGGTAAAATTTGTCTTTTCTAGGATTTAGAATCCATTTGACAAAAAAAAACCCCAAACCACCCACCAACAAAACCAAAACCAACAAAACAAAAACCCAAACAAAAACAGCAACAAAAAACCCACCAAAAAAACCCAAACCCCCAAACCCCTCTGGCTTCACACTTCTATAATATTTTAAGCTAAGAATTTCTCTATTTGCAGTTAATTATTTAGAGTTCTATCACTTTAGTTTTTCAGTAGCAAAAGAAATAGTAAGAAAAGGGTACCTAAATTACCCCATTGTAGAAATAACTAGGAAAACCTGTTCAGGGAACAGAAATACAAATAGAAGAACAGTAGTGCCAGACAAATAGTTATTGTAATTTTTCTTTTCCTGAAACTCAGCTGGCTTGATCAGTTGGGTTTGCTTGAAGGACAGAGTAACTTTTGCTTTTTTCCTAACAAAGTTAGAGACCTAAATCAATGCATGGGGTGAATCCTTCAGTCAGTCTTTTCCCTGGTGCTTTCTGGACATCCTCCAGATGGCTCATTTCTAACACCTACTTCTACTGCTCACTTGTAGCAAGCAATCCACTTCTGGAGAGTTCAATTAATGTACAAAAGAATTCACACCAACAAGCTTGGGTACTGCAGAAAAAGAATGGAAATACCAGTCTGCAGATGTTGAGGTAACTGAGCATTTTCTGGTTTTTTTTTAAAATATTTTCTATGTCAATATTAGCAAAAAAAAACCCAAACAAACCCATTTCAAATAAAAACCAGCAAATCTGAGGAAGTTAATAGCTCTGGTCAAGACAGCTTATTCCTTGTAAGAGGCAAGCAAAGTTTAGATTTTTGCATTTTGTAATTTTCTATTTCATAACCTTTCTTTCTTTAAATACTTAATATAGCATTAAGGACAGCACATCATGCTTTTCACTTTCCTTTCCATACTTCCATGTCTCCCATTCTCAGCATGTAGCATCAGCAAGTTTCACAGGAGAGAAGTAGAAATAAATAAGAGAAAGTAGTTATAACTCATCTCTCACATTTTCAAAGTTTGTTCTTTCTCCACAACCTCATGCCTTGGGAAAGAGAACTAGTATCTTATATACGACGGAATGGAGAAAGGTTAGGGGCTGCTGCTAGCATAGAATTAGAAGTGCTATGGAAACAGTTACCAGGCCTACCTTGGGGGGGGGGAACCAAAATAAACAAAAAAATCCGAAACAAAATAAAAGCAGTAGAGGGGAATTCAATGGTCCCAAAGCTTATAGAATCAGAGTCTTTAAGGTTGGAAAAGACCTCCAAGATCATTGAGTCCAACCATCAACCCAACACCACTGTGTCTACTAAACCATGTCCTGAAGTGCCACTTCTACATGCTTTTTCAACACCTCCAGGGACAGTGACTCCACTACCTCTCTGGGAAGCCTGTTCCAATGCCTGACCAAAATGAGCTTCCATTTAGTTAACATATGAACCCTGTATGACTAAGGCTTGACTTCTCCAGGACTGTATTTGTGACTCATTCCCTTTCGTTCACCCTCAGTTCCAAATCTCAATCCCTTTATTTTCCAAATGACATCACATGCAAGCAGTGATACAGTCCAGATGAGCAAGATGATATTCAGAATCTCTTGTTCTAATACCTATTAGTGTTTATTAAACCACTGTACACCATTACTAAGCACAAGGTGGTTCTTGCACCCTCAAATCCAGGCTGTTCCCAAAGCAGGCTTTCTATGAAGAGTCCCCTACCAGAGTAGGAACTTCTGCCTAACAACAGTAGTCAACCAGCACCCTCTCATCAAGAAATAAATTTACCAAAGCAAATTGGTCTGCAAGATATTGTAGCAGCTGGTCAGCTCCAGCTAACTGAAACTTCTTCTTGAATCATTACAGCTAAACAAAAGGTCAAGATTTTAATTCTTATTACCCAGATTAACATTTCTGTAACACTCCAAGTAAGCCAGGTTTAGTGTATTCAACCCAGTTCTTAGTATTTCAACATACCATCATGTGCCGAGGAGTACCACAATAGATTAAATTCTCCCAATGGCAAATTTCTTATTATCAAAATATGTTTAGTCTCCTCAAAAATGTTTCAGTTACAGGGAACAATCCTTTGTCCAGTTAAACATTTCTGACCTTATTATATGGTTGTTAAAAAAAGCAGAACAAGAGTCAATATGATACTAACATTTGTTTATGCAGACCAGACAGTAGTAAACATGAGTTTTTTCTTAAAGTTTTATACTAAAAAACTGTGACTATAGCCAGGTTGCTATTAAGAGTTTATTCTACCTAGTACAACAGAAAACTTACTTGTATGAAATAAAACCAAGCTCATGTCAGCAGTTTTTGAACTGGCAGAGAGAACCCCTAAATCAAGCTTTATCCGAAACCTTAAAAGTTTGCAAATTTTACAGAGTTGCCCTTGTGGGACACTGCAGAGACCTTGCACAGAATTTACTTTAGAACTAAGCTCTGTTATCCAGCCTAAAGCCTTTTAATAGCTCCTTTCCCAACTATTAGACCAGCATAATCAAAGAGGCATTTCATAATACACATCAAAAGTTCATCAGCAAGTACCAAAGTACAGTTACCAATTGGTTTTATTCTTTTAAAAAGACAAGTCACAGGAGCTATCCTGTGTGCAAGCATACCTTATTCCACTCAATTTCTTTGCAGAACTCAAACTTGCAAGGAAACAACTTCAGGAGCTAGTCCAGAATACAACAAATAATTCCATACAAATACATGCCATAACACAAGATCCCCCAGTTCACATGCTGTCACTTTTATCATCCTATATTCCCCATACAAAGATTAGGAATACTGTCTGGTTGGAAAAAGCTTTTTGTTGTTGTTGTTTTTTAAACATATCAAAGCCCTAACAATCAAGTCTCACTTTCACTCCCGAAATCTACAAGTCTTCAGTAAGATGGAGAACAGGATTATTTAAGGATAGTTCATCAAATACAAACAGTTCCATTTCAACTGATGCAACTGCTAACATTAGCTCAAAGTTTAGAAGAGTCAGCTACTTCAAAAAACTGAATTCTAGTGATAAGTATAAGGTGTTTCCTCTTTAACATTTATTACAGAAAATCCTGAAAAAAGTATTAATTTAAAACTGTCTGGTATTCTTGCAATAGTAGGAAAAAACCCCAACAAAACAAAAGAAACTCAAAACTTTGTCAGACCACTCACCTGCAACACTGGTAATGGTAACAGGAACTCCTTGAACTTGAACACCTGCAGCACCCAGGTTGGCAACACTTACTGTTTGAAGATTAGGTACTGAAGCAAGCTGGGCAGCGTTTAGAGTGATGGGGGTACCAGCAACAGCCACTGGTGCAATCTGGGCAATGGTTGTGCCACCACTTGAAGACACAGGGGTAATGGTTAGTTGTTGGGGTAACCCAGCATTTTGAACTTGAAGATTTGAAAGACTTTGCAGATTCTGAACCTGTACAGTTTGCCAGCTGATCTGTCCTGATGGTGTTAAAGTTGGAGCCCTGATGAGCACCTGAGTTGGACTCACTGCCTGCAGCTGGACGTTCTGCAAAGGCTGCTGCTGGATGGTCTGTATAGTCTGCCCTGACTGGAGCTGAAAGGACTGAGGAGGAATGGCCTGAATAATCTGCTGCTGAGGCTGCTGGATCTGTATCTGCTGCAGAATAGGCTGACCTACGATTTGGACCTGCTGAAGGGAACCTGACTGATCCTGGACATTCTGTAGTCCATTGGACTGAAGCTGACCGGAGCTCTGGGCTTCAGAGTCTGTAGCAGTTGTTTGAGGTTCTTCAGTGGTCTGCTCAGAACTACTGCCTGCTGTGCTCGTGTATTGGCCCGTTTCTGCAGAGCTTACTAGTGTGTCACTGCTAGTTAGAGATGTTGAGGCAGTGGTCGTAGAGGTGGAAGATGAGGAAGGAGACTCTGGCATTGTACTGACAGAGGCAGAAGTCACAGGTGTAGATGCCAGCTGATTTCCATTGGAAACTCCACTCTCGGTAGACTGGCCAACTTGACCAGAACTTCCTCCGGCTGCCACGTTGTTTATCACAGGTAACGCTAGGGTTACCCCACCAATGTTTATAGGTAACGTTGTTACAACTTGTGCCTGAGTACCAGGAATAGTTTGCAGTTGCAGTGGTATGGAAACACCAGGCCTGATTTGGACTGGAACTGTCTGATTTGCTAGATTTTGAGCAATAACATTCCCCGAAGCTGTCCTGTTTGCAGTTGCGAGGATAGCTTGATTATTCCCTGCAGGAATAAGCTGAATTTGACCCTGTATGTCTTGTAGACCAGTAGTATTAGACGGATTGATTTGAAGTTGTTGACCTTCTGTTGTCTGAATCTGTGGGATCACTTGGTATTGGACACTACCACTTGGATTTTGTACTTGTATGACTTGGAATTGTCCAGGGGTTGTTGCAGAAGAGCTGCTGGATTTGGTTTTTGAAGGAGATGCACTTCCATTGTTACTGCTGGAGGGACTTGCTGCACTTGAGGCAACAGAAGATCCTTGTTGAGCAGCATTATTTTCTTTTGAAGCAGAAGGAGCAGCAGTAACAAGTTGCCAAGCGTTGCCAGCAAGCTGAGTTGTTACCAATTCTAACTGCTGTGGCTGATTCTGAAGCTGCACCAAACCTTGATTTGGATCTATAATAATCTGCTGCTGTCCAGTTCCTTGATTCTCACCAGGAGTTCCTATTTTGCTGCAAGTGGCTGCTAGCAAAGCAAGAGGTGAAGGCTGAGAATCCTATCCATAAAGAGAGAAAACAAAACAGATTCAGAAGAGCACAAGTATGAACCATCTGAAGTGAACGTTAAGGTTTACACAGGAAGCAGAAAAAAAAAAAGTGCTTCTGCATAAAGACCAATGATACAGCTCTGAATAAGGAAGTATGTTTTTTTTGTAAGTAATCTCTGAACATCAAGCCCCCAGTTATCAATGAATATGTGACAGCCAGGACCTCAATTGCATCCTCAATCCAGACTTTTTTTCCTCCCCTAAAATAAAAAAAATTTATAAAGTACTTCTACCACATGGAAAGCAGCTGATCACTGCAAAATGCAATAAAAAAACATGTCCAGGCAGTAAAAACATTGCACCCAAACAACTACATCTTATCCAACCCCAAGAAAGATGCCCTGAGCAGGAAATGCTGTTAGCTGAACATTTCATTTAAAATGCTAATAGTTTGGGCACTTCCCTATTTGGGTGTGTGTTCTTTACCTGTGAGCCTCCAGTTTTCCCTTTTTTATTATTATTGTTGTTATTCTCTGTCTCGGGAGATTTCTCTCCCTCTGTGGGCATAGTTTCTTCCTTCTTTTGATCTGCAAAAATATCAAGTGTAACAGGTTAATTATTCATCTTCCTTTATACAATAACAAAGCCTACGAGCATATCCTTTTTGGTTCCCAGCTTGTCGCCTTTACCTCTTCATAAAAAACAACAGTGCAAATCATTATTACAAAAGAACGAGTCCTAAGAAACGTGGCTTGAAACCCAACCCATGGGGGCTGGAGAGTTAACACCCAGAAAGGGGAGGTTTGGTTTCCTCTCCCAGAGACAGCAGGAAAAAACCACCCACAACCCTCCTCCTCCTCCTGCCCCCTAAAGCATCGACGGCCACTCAGTGGCCGTCGATGCTTTAGGGGGCAGGAGGAGG